>JAAFCE010009123.1:4171638-4188977 GCA_013389805.1 Trigoniulus corallinus | reverse complement strand
CAAATAAATTTACAGTTCTATGATGTATAAGAGAGAAAATATCGAACAACATTTGTTTTCCTATTGATTTCAATGTAAAAACTCAATTTTTATTCTTCATGTAAATATGAATTTCTATTAAGGCAAAAGCCATGCTGTCTTGCACATGACTTGAGTAACAAATTCCCAACATTCTGGATAAAAGTTGTTATTCTATTATGTTAAGGAGAGAAAATATCGCACTAAGTTTTTAAAACTCAATTTTTCATTTTGGTATATCTCAATTTCTATAAGAGCTACAGCCATGCCGTTTTGAACATGATTGGAGCACCTCGTTCTCTAAATTGTTGTAAACATTTGCAGTTTTATGTTGCGTAGGAGAGAAAGTATCACACAAACTGTGTTTTCCCATTGATTTAAATGTAAAAAAACTCATTGTTCATTTTGCAAAATCTCAATTTCTATTAAAAAGTCTATAACCATGCCGTTTTGCACATCATTGGATTTCCATATTCCCAACATTCTGGGTAAAAGTTATAATTATATTATGCATAGGAAAGAAAATATCACACAAAGTGTGTTTTCCCATTGATTTCAATGTAAAACTTCCATTTTTCTTTTTAATATCTCTCAATTTTTATTATTGCTACAGCCATGCTATTTTGAACATAATTTGGAGTATTACATTCCCAACATTCTGGATAAACGTTATGAAGCTATTATGTCTAGGAAAGAAAATTTTGCACAAAGTGAGTTTTCCAATTCATTGCATTGTAAAAACTTCATTTTTTTCTTTTTATGTTTTATGTCAATTTCTATTAAAGCTACAGCCATTCTGATTTGCACATGATTGGAGTCCCTCATTCATTACATTCCCCCAACAATTTACAATTCTATGTTGTACAGGAGAGAAAATATCGCTCAAAGTGTGTTTTCCCTTTGATTTCAATGTAAAACTCCGTTGTTCTTATTGCTATTTCAAAATTCTATTAAAGGTAGAGCCATGACGTTTTGCACATGATTGCAGTACCCCATTCCCTATATTCTCGGTAATATTTACAGTTCATTTTTGTATTGGAGAGAAAATATCACACAAAGTGTGTTTTCTCATTGATTTCAATGTAAAAACTCCATTTTTCTTTTTGCTGTGTCTCAATGTCTATTAAATGGGCAGCCTGCCGTTTTGCACATGATTGGAATACCTCATTCCCTTCATTATTGCAAAAGTTTACAGTTTTATGTTCTATAGGACAGAAAATATCGCACAAAGCGTGTTTTTCCACTGATTGCAATGTAAATACTCCACTGTTCTTTTGCTATATCTCAATTTTTATTATAGCTACAGCCATGGCGATTTGCACATGATTGGAGTACCATATTCCCAACATTCTAGATAATAGTTATGATTCTCTTATTTATAGGCAAGAATATATTGCACAAAGTGTGTTTTCCCATAGAGTTCCATGTAAAAAGTCCATTTTCCCTTTTGCTATATCTCATTATCTATTAAAGCTAAAGCCATGCCGTTTTGCACATGATTGGAGTACCACATTCCGAACATTCTGAATTAAAGTTATTATTCTTTTATGTATAGGAATGAAAATATCACAAAAAGTGTGTTTTCTAATTGATTTTAATGTAAGAACCATTTTTATTTTTTCTATATCTCAATTTCTATTCAAGCTACAGCCATGACGTTTTTCACATGATTGGAGTACCACATTTCCAAAATTCTGGAGAAACGTTATGATTCTATTATGTGTAGGAAAAAAATTTTGCACAAAGTTTATTTTCCCATTGATATCAATGGAAAATCTCCATTTTTCTTTTTTCTATATTTAAATTTCTATTAAAGCTACTGCAATGCAGTTTTGCACATGATAGGAGTACCTCATTCCCTACATTCTCACAAAAATTTACTGTTCTATGTTATATAGAAGAGAAAGTATCGCACAAACTGTGTTGTTTCAAATTGACTTATATGTAAAATCTCCATTTTTTTTGCTGTATCTGAATTTCTATTAAAGCTAAAGGCATGCCGTTTTACACGTTATTGGAGTCCCTTATTCCTTACATTTTTGCAAAACTTTACAGTTCTAAATTGTATTGCAGAGTAAAAATCAAACAAATTGTGTTTTCCAAATGCTTTCAATGTAAAAACTCCATTTTTTTGCTATATCTGAATATCTTTTAATACTATAGAAATGCTGTTTTGCACACGATTGGAGTACTTAATTCCCTACATTCTTGCAAAAATTGATAATTCTATGTTGCACAGGAGAGAAAATATCACACAAAGTGTTTTTTCCATTGATTTTAATATAAAAAATCCATTTTAATTTTTGCTATATCTGAATTTCTATTAAAGCTATAGCCACGCCAACTTTCAAATGATTGCACTGCATAATTTCCTACATTCTAGCAAAAATTTACAGTTCTATGCTGTATAAGAGAGAAAATATTGCATAATATGTTTTTGCCTTGCCTTCAATTTTTCTTTTTGCTGAATCTCAATTTCTCTAAAAGCTAAAGCCATGCCGTTTTGCACATGATTAGAGTATCACATTCCCTACATTCTGTCCAATATTTGTGGTTCTATTAGGTATAGGAAAGAAAATATCACACAAAGTGTGTTTTCCCATTGGTTTGAATGGAAAAACATAATTTTTCTTATTGCTATATTTAATATTTTGTGAACACGAAAGCAATTGCGTTTTCGACATGACTGGAGAGCCTCATTGCCTACATTCTTCCAATAATTTACAGTTCTTAGTTTTATAGGAGGGAAATTATCACACAGAGTGATTCCCCTTGATTTCAATGAAAAAATTCAATTTTTCTAAAGCCATTCCGTTTTGCACGTGATTGGAGTACCTTATTCCCTAACTTATCTCAAAAATTAACAGTTATATATTGTATAAGAAAGAAAATATCGTACAAAATGTTTTTTCCCATTGATTTCCATGAAATATATAAATGAAATATATTCTCATTTTCTATTAAAGTAACAACCATGCAGTTTTGCACATGATTGGAGTAACACATTCCCAACATTCTGGGTAAAAGTTATCATTCTATATGGTATAGGAGAGAAAATATCACACAAATTGTGTTTTCCCATTGAATTCAATAAGAAAACTCCGTTTTTCTTTTTTCTATATCGTAAATTCTATTAAAGCTACACCCATGCTGTTTTGCACATGACTGATGTACCTCACTCCCTACTTTCTTGAAAAAAATTTACATTTTTACGTTGTATAGGAGAGGAAATAACCAAAAAACTGTGTTTTTAATTGATTTTAATTTAAAAACTTCATTGTTTATTTTGCTATATCTCAATTTCTATTACCCATGTGTGCCTGGGGTAGAATAGGTGCACTGCATACCTGCTTGTCATAAGAGGTGACTAAAAGGGGTGACCTTTTCTTGCCCCAGTGTGGAAAACACCACTGACGTCCTTCTCTATGACATGTTATGGACAGGATGAAACCAACATCGTGGTTTATCCAGTGTTAGGTCTGACTTGTTCTCGGTCGATGTAGGCTCCTCACTGAGGTGAATGTAAACAAATGCCTACCTGCGTGTTTGCTGTGCGTGGAGACCCGTACCCATGGAAAAGTGGATCCTGGTGGTTGAGGAGGCAAATGCCCTGTGATGTATCTTGGCCACTCCACACTGGTGAGGTGGCTGACAGACATCGGGGACTAGGGTTGCGATCCACAGTCTCCAAAACATCACTTTGGCCACAGCTTCCGGGGCAAACGGGAGGCCAAGGCAGTAGCCCGGTCTTGGTCAATCAGCCAGGGGTGCAAAAGTGGTTATGCCTCCTAGGGTGGCAATAAGTGGACCAGCAGGAAACCCTGATGCCAATGGTCCGGTACTCGAGGATTATGCCACCCTAACGGAATCCTGCCCAAGGAATCTCGGTGACCCGAATGGGCGTCCCCTCGTTGGGCTCTGTGGTGGATAAAAAATGCAGGCAGCTCTAAACCCGAGGCTGGGGGCCTCATCAAATAACCCAACTCCTCCCCCTTCTTCTTTAGTGATTTGTGTTGAGCCGGAAGATGGCGGGCTCGGTCCCACCCAACTGAGTGGGCCAGATGCCACTGAGCTGATGGAGACATGTACTGCTCCAACAAAGAGGCCGCATTCCCCCAGTAAGCCAACTGGATCAAGGAACGAACCTGTGACGTCTATGGCATCGGCACCTGCCCTTAACAACAGGCAACGACCTCTTAGCCTTAAGGTGCAGGGTTCCACTGCCGATGCAAAGCATGTTCCTGCATCTAAGTTTTTAGGTGTGGTCAAATAACCACCCATACCTTCTTCCTATCCTTCCCAGTTTATTTCCATCTCTGGGGAGGATGGTGCAGCCTTCAGGAAGGCATTTCCCTTCCTTATCGTGGAAGCAATCAAAGGGCATTACTGGTGACGTGACTTGGGTCAAGAAACTGCACAATGGCACCGTTTTGGTGGAGGCATCCACCCCTCACCAGATAGTGGCACTACTGAAACTGCAGAAGCTCAGTGATATCCCCGTTGTGGGCGAACCCCATTGCCCCATAAACAACAGTAGAGGTGTGGTGCACTGCCCCGACCTACATGGGGAATCAGAATAGGAGATAGTGGAGGAGCTCAGTGACCAGGGTGTGGTGGCTGTTCGCTGCACCCCGGTCTGACGGGACGGAGAATCCCACCAATCTGACACTTTGGTGATGACCTTTTGTAGGCCCAAGGTGCAAGAGTACATCATGGCTGGCTACCTCTGCTTGCCTGTGCATCCATTTATACCGAGCCCGCTTCGGTGTTTCAAGTGCCAATGATATGGCCATGGCCAGAATTGCTGTTCTGCCAAGGCCATGTGTGGAACTTGTGGGCAAGGAGACCACTCCCCAGAGTCTTGTAGGACTGCACCTTTATGCATAAACTGTAAGGGCAACCACCCCGCCTCTTCTTAGGATTGCCCCACTTGGCTGCAGGAACGCGCAATCCAGGAGCTGCGTGTCCAGAAGGTTATCAGTTTTCCAGATGCACGGCAGCTGCTTGCCTTGCCAGGGACCTCAAGTCATAGAGTGTCCTATGGAGGTGCTGCGAAGGCAGCTGCTGTGTCCTCACTCTGTACCCAGACGGACACCCTACCTCAGCTCCCTCCTCTCATCCATTTAACGCCCTCTCAGGCCCACGGGGTCCATGGGGTGCCGGTCTGTGCAAGCATTGGCTGCCAGATGGACACCGACCCCATTTCCATGGCTTCTTCCAGCTCCACCTCTGCCTGTGGCCCATGCATGGGCCTCCCAATAATGGCGGTGCCATCTGCTTTTGAGGCCCCAGATGCCACTCTTCAAAGAGAGAGGCATTTCCCTTGAAGGCCTCCCTCTCTGTCCAAGCCCAGCCAACCTCCTCCACGGAAGAGGTGGTGGTTGAGACAGCAGACCTTGCTGAGACCCTGCTGTGTGGCGGGTGTCCTTGGTTCGTCCATCCAAGCTCTCTGGCCAACGGCAGAGAGCACGGGTGGTTTCATGCACAAACTGGGGCATGATGGGGATTCCTCCTTCGAGATGGAGGAGGACGAACCAATTGAAGGCGTCCCTCCCTTTTCTGCATTGGGACAGAGAAAAGGGAGGAATAGAAACCGCCTAAGTCCACTTGATGCTAAATTTTCTACAATAGAACTGTCGAGGGTTTTCCCACAAGAGGGACAAGACCACACTGCTGATCTTGCGGCACAACCTTGTCTGCATCTCCCTCCAGGAGATCCCGTGTTGCAGTGATCCCCCGTTTCTTTATGGGTGTACACTGTATATGCAGACACCAAGCAGCAAGGAAGCCACCCTGTGGGAGGGGTGGCTATCCTTATCCAGAATGGGTGCATGCATGTGCCGGTGGCTTTGCAGACGCTTCTGCAAGCAGTGGTGGTCGCATTGCAACTGGATGTGCCCACCACTCTATGTTCCCTCTACATGCCACCTGGTATTGATATCCTATGGGCAGACCTCAACTCCCTCAGTGCCGAGCTTCCAAGACCCTTCTTGATTATGGGTGATTTTAATGCCCATAATCCCCAATGGGGCTCGGACAGTCATAACTCCCGAAGGCAACTTGTGGAAACATGGGTGTCACACAATGGCCTCATTGTTCTCAACACAGGTGACCCCACAAATATGATGACTGCCACTGGTGGCCTGTCATGCATAGACCTGTCCATCTGTTCTACTGGGTTGGCACCAGGTTTACAGTGGGAGGTCTTGTGAGACCCTTGTGGAAGTGATGAAGATTAGCAGTGGAGATGGGGCATTACCCCAACACCCACCACGGTGGTGTCTGCGTCGGGCGGACTGGAAGGAGTTTGCCTGTTGAATCTACTTTTGCCCACTGTGTGATTTTGATGGGGTAAACGACCTAGTGAGTCACTTCACCGAGGTGGTGGTCAGGGCAGCATTGGCATCCATCCCCCAGAGCTCGCATAACCCACCGGGTACACCACCGCATAAACCACCAAGCACAGGTGCCATCGGGTCTCATCCTACTAACGCCAATCACTTAGACTCTCTCCGAGCCTGGGCATGTGCACAACGGGTGATCAGGGAGGCCAAGTGCTCCTCATGGTCAGTACGTCTCCTCACTCACCCACCACACGCCCTCCAAGAAAGTCTGGGAAACACTTAGGAAGATCCAGGGCAGATATTTACCATCATGTGGCTCAGGTCTCCTTGTACAAGAAAGACATTGCCTTCTGCCACGTGAGGTTGCTAAGGAACTGGGAAGGACGTTTGCAGCCGTCTCTAGTTCCCAGCACTACAAGGCAGCATTTATGAAGTCTAATGAAGCTGCATAATGCAACCAACTTAATTTTGCTGGCAGTGTCGCCGAGGGGTATAACAATCCATTTACCCCTTGGGAGCTGCAGGCAGCTCTAGCAAGAGCCAGGGATACTGCCCGTGGACCAGATAGCATCCACTATCAAATGCTATGACACCTACCAGAGAAAAGCATTATATACCTCCTTGAGGTATTAAACTATATTTGGCAGCAGCATGAAATCCCTGCAGGTTGGTGAGAGGCTACTATCATCCCACTGCAAAAACCTGGGAAGGATGGTAGCCTTCAAGAAAATTACAGACCCATTTCATTGACGAGCTGTCTTTGCAAAACCATGGAACGCATGGTGATTTGGCGCCTGGTGTTGTATCTGGAACGGCACAACCTTCTGGCCAATGCCCATTGTGGCTTCAGTGTGGGCAGGTCTCAGTGGATCATCTGATCTTACGACTGCAGTACGAGACTTCGGTACGTTAGGCCTTTCTCAACAGACAGCACTTTAGTGGGGGCCTTCTTTGATATGGAGAAGGCATATGATACCACATGGCGCCATGGTATACTGGAGACCTTGCACCAGTGGGGGCTCAGGGGTAATCTGCCCCTCTTCCTCCATAGCATTATGTCTGAACGGACCTTCAGGGTGCATGTGGGTAACACCTACTCCTTGGCCTTCCTTCAAGAGAATGGTGTCCTACAGGGGAGCGTCATGAGTGTGAAGCTCTTTGCTGTTGCAATGAATGGCCAACCATCCTCCATTCACCCCCCAGTAAAGTCGTCCCTCTCTGTTGATGACTTTTCTATAAGGTACCTGGCTGCCACGATGCACAGCATTGAGCGTCAGCTACAACTGGCACTCAACAGTGCCAACGAGTTTGCCACTTCATGTGGCTATAAGTTCCCTCCTGACAAAACAATGGTCATGCACTTCTATCGTAAGCGAGGGCTCCACCCTGAGCCTCAGTTTACCTTGAATGGCTGCCTCCTCCCAGTTGTAGAGGCGGCCCAGTTTCTTGGTCTCCGTTTTGACAGCCGTCTGACATGGGTCCCACACTTGAAGGAGCTGAAGGATACGTGCTTTCAGTTTCTGAATATTCGGCGGTGCCTTCAGAGAACTGGTTTTGGGGCAGATCGAATGGTGATTCTATGACTCTACCAGTCACTCATTCGATCCCGTCTCGATTATGGCTGCAGCCTATATGGCCTGGCTGCTCCATCTACTCTCCAGATGCTATAGTGTTCATCATGCTGGCATCCAGGTATCCATTCGGGCGTTCTGCACAAGTCCAGTACTCAGCCTTTATGCTGAGACTGGTGAACCACCACTGACTGTGTGGTGGTTACGGCTGAAAGGTCAGCCACAGCACACTACACACCCACCGTCTTCAGTAATGCTATCAGACGGCAATTCGACCACCGCCACGGGGTTCCCCCTCCTTTCAGTGTTCTGTGGATGGATGGCCTTCCCGGCCTGGGTGTAACTCTGCCTAGTGTGCAGCCTGTACTGCCGGCCTCTGTGCCACCCTGGAGAGTGCCAGAGCCAAGTTTAGATTTGTTGCTTGCAGCCTTACCCAAAACCAGTAGCGATAGGTCAGTGAACCAACAAGAGTTTGGACGCCTCTCTTGGACATATCAAGGCCATGTTTTTATTTATACAGATGGGTTGAAGGATGGCTCCTCGGTGGGTTGGTAAGTCTTTACAACTGGTCATCTCATGAGGGGCCGCCTTCCAGGCTTCACCAGTGTCTTGATTGCAGAACTCACAGCTCTGCACAGGGCACTGATGTGAAATTTCTTTTAGGCCCTTTTTGTAATTATTTTTGAATTATATGGCTTTTGCCTTTTTGTTTCAGTATTCGTTTTGGCTTTTGCCACATTTATTTTAATGTCTGTTTTGGCTTTTGCCACAATTATTATTCTGTCTTTTTTGGCTTTTGCCACAATTATTATTCTGTCTTTTTTGGCTTTTGCCTTTTTATTTCTGTGTTTGTCTTGGCTTTTGCCTTTTTATTTCTGTGTTTGTCTTGGCTTTTGCCACATGTATTTTTCTCTCTGTTTTGGCTATTGCCACTTTTATTGTTGTGTATGTTTTGGCTTTTGCCTTTTTTATATGTCTGTTTTGGCTTTTGCCTGTATTTCTTTTCTGAATAATTATTAGGCTATTGCGTTTTTATTGTTATTACTTTTATTGGCCTTTTGCCCTTTTTATTGCCATCATGGTGGGATGGCCATTTACACCCCCACCACGGTGATGTGTCTCTCTGGGCCCTAATGACCTTTGTAGTTGATGGGCCTTAAAGCAACAACAAAACAAAACAAAACAAAACACAGGGCACTGGAGCTCATCCAAATATTGAATGAGAGACACTTTGTTGTTGCGACTGACTCCTTATGCTCCCTTCAGCTGTTGCACACCCTATGTGGCAGAAATGCCATAGTCCAGGGTGTGCACAGATTGCTGCTTGTGATTCGTAAGTAGGGAAAAACAGTGTTTTTCATGTGGGTCCCAGGGCATTTTTGCATCATGGGCAATGAGAGGGCGGATACGCATGCCCGTCAGGTGGCCCAGTTGCAGATAAACCTAACACTGCTGTTCCCTCCTCTGATGCTCTCCCAATTCTGTGGAGGGCAATCCATGACCAATGGCGTTCCCAGTGGTTTGCAGTGACCACCAACAAACTCTGCACACTGGACACTCCAGAGCACTGGGTGTCCTCGTGCCACCAGTCATGGAGGGAGGAGATTGTGCTTGCTCAGCTTTGGATCGGTCACACATTCCTCACCCACACCTACATTTTACGGGGTGAGGACCAACCATGGTGTAACTTCTGTTGGGAGCCTCTCGCAGTGGTGCATATCTTTAGTCACTGTGAGAGATACTGAGAGCTTCGATGGCTACTGGGAGTCAGTCCAATAGCTCCCCACTTCACTTGGGGATAACCCCCAGGCAGTGGAGAGTTTGCTGCCATTTGTGAAAGAGGCTGGCCTCTTTCACAGAATTTTATTTATACTCGCTTTTTTGACAATTTTTGTATTTATTCTTGTATTATTTTGGCTTTTGCCTTTTATTTATATGTCAGTTTTTGCTTTTGCCACGTGTATTGTCTGTTTTGGCTTGTGCCACGTTTATTATTGTCTGTTTTGGGTTTTGCCTCTTTATTTCTTTGTCTGTTTTGGCTTTTGCCGTGTGTACTAAAGAAGGGCGAGGGGTGGGGTTATTTGTAGAGGCCCCCAGCCTCTGGGTTATATTTGCCATAATTTTTATTAAGTATGATTTTGCTGTCTGCAGGTCTTACCCACCACACGGAGCCGTACACGGGGACGCCCATTCGGGTCGTCGTGACTACTCGGACAGGATACCGTTAGGGTGGCATAATCCCCAAGTACCAGACCATTGGCATCGGGGTTGACTGCCGTCCACTTACAGTCACCCAAGGAGGCATAAGCACTTATGCGCTCCCAGCCGATTGACCAAGACCAAGCTACTGCCTTGGCCTCCCGTTTTCCCTGGAAACTGTGGCCAAAGTGATGTCTAGGAGACTGTGGATCGCAACCCTAGTCCCTGATGTCTGTCAGCCACCTCACCAGTGTGGAGTGGCCAAGAGACATCGCAGGGCATGTGCCTCCTCAACCACCAGGTTCTGCCTTTCCCTGGGTATGGGTCTCCACACACATGGCAAACACGTGGGTAGGCGTTTTTTTATGGTCACCTCATTGAGGAGCCTACATCGTCCGAGAACAAGTCAGACTGAACACTGGAACAACAATGATGTTGGTATCGTCCTGTCCAGAACACGTCATAGACAGAGACGACAGTGGTGTTGTCCAGACTGGGGCAAGAAAAAGTCACCACTTTTAGTCGCCTCTTACGACATGCAGGTATGCAGTGTGCCTATTCTACCCCGGGCACACACGGGTACTAGAAACTGAGATGTAGCAAAAAGAAATATGAAGTTTTTCTATTGAAATCTATGGGAAAACACACCTTGTGCGATATTTTCTTTCCTATACATAATATATCCACAAATTTAAATCAGAATGTAGGGAATTTTCTACTCGAATCATGTTGAAAATTTCATGGCTGTAGCCTTAATAGAAATTGAGATATAGCAAAAAGTAAAATTGATATTTTATATTGAAATCAATGGGAAAACGCAGTTTGTTCATTTTATCTCCTATAGAAGATAGAACTGCAAGTTTTGGCCAGAATGTAGGGAATTTTGTATTCTAAACATGTGCAAAAGGGCATGGTTGCAGCTTTAATAGAAATTGAGATATGGCAAAAAGAAAAATGGAGTTTGTGCAATATTTTCTTTCTTATACATAACAGAACCACAAATTTATGACAGAATGTAAGGAATGTGGTACTCCACCCATGCACAAAATTTTTAGATTGAAATCATTGGGAAAATGAACTTCGTGCTTTTTGTCTCCTATACATGATAGAACTGCAAATTTTGGCAAGAATTTTGGGAATGTAGTACTCTAGTCATGTGCAAAACGGCATGGCAGCAGCTTGAAGAAAATTGAGATATAGCAATAGAGATATAGAAATTGAGATATAGCATTTAGCATTGGGTTTTCCATTCAGCAGCGGGTTTTCCTAACGTGCATCATTGACGTCTTCTCTCTGTTATCAGCAAGTATTTGTATGTTTAATTGCTTCTTTGATTTTATATTTTCTTTACTTATTGTTATATATTTTGCTTTTTAATTCAACGTTTGCAATTGAGACTTACCTCTGTCTATAATTTTCCCTTGGTATTTACTTTTATCTGTCTAGGCATGTGATAATGGATGAACTAGTGTTTATACTTATCAGATCTAACAATTGACTATCTAGCTTTAGGATTGTCTGTATCAACCAAGCCTAAGTATACCATCTCTAGGGATTTGCCTTCTTTGCAAAAAGGAAATTATCTAAAGATCACCTAATATTAAATATATTATCTGTAGTCGGTGGGTTCATCAGGATTGTTTAAAGGAGGTGCGACTGAGCTTCCACTCTTAATACCCACCTACAAATGCCCTGCTTGTCTCTCTAATATAGACGAAAACTCCCCTATAAAAACTCCTACATGCTCTTTAGTGAATAGTACAGAGCTAAGTGAAGAAAGGTCTTCTTCATCTGCCCCAAGTACTTATACTTCCTGTGTCCAATTAACCCTACTACTGGTGAAGCTGATAGATAATTTACAACCTTTAATTTACCTTACTCATCTATTATGCAAATTCCTCACATCAAAAAGTAATTTAGCAAAGGAGGTCTCTGAGATTAAAGCTGAAGTTCTATACTTAATAGCCTCTTTGAAAGATGATCTTTCCTTTGCTGAAAAGAAATTAGTAAATGAAATTTCAGATCTTAAATTAGAACTGAGGAACTTAAAGCCATCTATTCTATCAGACCTTACAAAACCCTCTTATGCTTCTGTCGTCTCTGATCCCTCACCACCCCCTCGCAAAGCACTCAAAGAATATGGTAACTTGAAATTGAATGACCCTAACAATCAACACTTCTCGAAACTATTTGATCACTCCATGTCGCCATCTACTATTCCAATGGATCATAACACCTAGTCCTCCAATTAGACTATGCATTGCCTGACTTCTGGTAGGTCAAAATTTACAGTGAAATTACTACCTAGCTCATAAACCCTACTGACTGCACCACACAATAGACTCTACCAGATTAGATAGCTCAGTTAGTTGTTCAACACTCCATCAATTCTTTTTTGATAATGACATTAAGAATCTTACCAAATCTGTAAATTGCATACTAAATTCACTTCTTACTCATCCTTTGTTATAATGGGAGACTAGCAATTGGTGATCGAGCTACTCAATCCAGAAATATGGCCTTTGGTTTCCCTTCTTTAGCTCTTTCATGGACCTTTCCAGGATTCTCTTACCTCTGAGGCTTGGATAGCCAAGGGCTATTCCACCAACAATAAAAACCTGAGAACAGCACATCAATCTGAGAGCCACACTAGAGAGGAGAGTTTAGTAATCTCTGCTCAAGATTAATGGCTTCATTTTCTGCTAAAACTTATTATCAGAATGTGTGGGGTCTCAGATCAAAATCCCTAAATATATTGCCAAATATTCTTTTATCTGATTTTAATATCGTTTTCACAGAAACCTGGCTAACCTCCGAAATTGCTAGCAGTAATTACTTCACTGACCAGTATACTGTTTTCCATCGTGACAGCCCTCCAAACTACCGTGGTGGAGGCATCCTTATAGCAACCTTAATGAGCTTATTTCCCTGTAAGGCCACTATCTACAGTGACCTTAATGACAGTGACTTTTTCATTTCTGTTCTACTTAACAACACTGAACTACCAGCTTTCCATTTGACTGCTTGTTATTTGCCCCTCCTTACCTACCACCTTCTTTCTAGATTACTTTCATAGGTTTACCATTTTCTTGGCAATGCATTCACATGGTATTTTAATAGGTGACTTTAATGTCTCCCTGATTAATTGGTACCTTCCCATCCCATTTATCAGCGTGTGTATCATCCATCTAAAGCTTTGGTAGTTATTAGTCTTGTAACTGTCTTTAAGCTTGCACAACATAATTTTGCTCTTAACTCTCTACACTGTCTTCTTGATCTCTGCTTCTCAAAATATCACATGTAAGATATCCTTGGCCAACCCAATTTCAATAGTTGACCCCCACCATCCCCTCTTATTAATTCCTTCTGATCTACCCTGGTTTCCACCCTGTCATACCCCTCCACTAACTTTGAATTGGGGAAGGCAAATTTTACTAGTATGTTTAAATTTCTTGCAAGAATTAACTTGACTTATATTTTCTCACATAACTCACCATCACTTGAAGTTCATCACTATTACCATAACCTACAGTCTGCTGTGGAACATTTTCTTCCATTGAAATGTATTGTAAACCCTACTAATACCTATCCAGTTTGGTTTAGTAAAGAGTTAAGACAAGCTCTAATTAATAAGCGGAAGGCCTTTATGCGTAACAAACATAAGCCTTCTGCATATCGTTACCATTCCTTCTCCAAGCTACGAGCCAAGGTGAAATCCTACTGGCAAGATATCAGAATAAGTTTATTACTTCCCTAATTAACAATGCACAAGCACCTCACACATTTTGGCATAATTATACACGTTATACTAACCGGAGAAATACTAATATTCCTAAAAAGTCCAGAATGATTACTTAACTGACTCTGAAGAAATCAGTAGGGAATTTTGCAGAACGTTTCAGCCTTCTAGTTTCCATACCCTTGACCCTGTCCAATCTTGCTGAAAATTATTGCTACCCCTTGCCTCAATCCATGGAGTCCCTCACTGCCCCATTAATATCTGTGGCAGATGATCTGGAGGCTAATAAGAGAATGAAACCTACATTCTCTTCAGGCCCTTATATTCTTCCCTCCATTGTGATAAAAGCATTTAGTCATATCCTGCACCATTCTTGGCCAAACTGTTTACATGGTGTATCACCTCAACCTTCAAACCATTAATTTGGAAAATGGTTAAGGTTGTTCCAAATTTCAAGGCTGGTTCCCAGACTAATCCTGCTAATTATATGCCAATCTCCTTAATAGCACCAACTGCAAAAGTTTTAGAGCATGTTCTATGGAAAATTCTATGGACCTGGTCGGAACCACTGCTCACACTCCAGAAGCATGGCTTTATTCAAAAATGGTCTACTGAATCAAATCTTTTGCAGCATACATTATCTATTTATATTGCCTAAGACAGTTGATCTCAATATGATTCTATTTATATTGATTTATCTATGGCCTTTGATAGTATCTCCATTCCTCTGCTACTCTTTAAACTACAGTCATATGGCTTGGCCACAAGATTATGTGATTTCCACTCAAATTATCTGACAAATGGCTTGAATCAAATTAAACTATATAGCTATATAAGTTCATTCAGGGTAGTGCCCTGAGTCCTTTGTTGTTTGCCCTTTTTATTAATGACTTATTTCAGGCTATCTCCCCTTTAATAGATGTCCTTGCATTTGCTGATGACCTCAAACTCTCTAATCAAATCAATAAGGTTGAAGACCCATCCATTCTTCAGGATGGTTTAAAGGCAATGGAAGACTTGTGTGTGGCTAATGCCTTATCGATTAATTATTCTAAAACTCACATTATAACGTCCAATTGGAAACATAGTCCCTTATGGTATAACTACCATTTTAATAATGGAGAATTGATAAACTGTATCTTACTAATAAAAGATTTGGGCGTTCGCCACAATACTAAACTAACTTTTGAAGCACATGCATATCACCTGCAGGCTTATGCCAAACGATCACTAGCATTAGTAAAAGGACTATGTGACATTTACTGATTCCCTGCTCTTTATCAAATATTGTTTACTCTTTTAATATGATAAAAATCACTTACTGTTTATGTATTTTGCAACCTGCCAACTCTCACACTGTAAGTGAATTTCCTCACTCCAATATCGTCTATCTAATTTTTATTTGAAATCTGGTAAATCATCCATTGCCAAACGTGAGTCACTTATTTTTTTAAACCACTACACT
The DNA here is from genome assembly GCA_013389805.1 of Trigoniulus corallinus. NCBI lineage: Eukaryota > Metazoa > Arthropoda > Diplopoda > Spirobolida > Trigoniulidae > Trigoniulus > Trigoniulus corallinus. The sequence continues at coordinate 4,173,641 of JAAFCE010009123.1, read as the reverse complement.
GGTCCATTGAACAATCTCATAGTTCATGGATCCCTTCCCTTTGAACTCACAATCCTCCTCACTCGGTCAACCCTACTCTACCATACCTTTGACAACAAAGTGAACTGTACTTCTTTAATAGCTGAATTAAACTTCCAGGTGCCTCGCATCCAGTCACAGTCTGGTGCAGCTTTTAGTCCAGTTAGGTGACCACGATCATCTCTTCATTTGACTCAAATAGATTTAGATAATCTTAATCTGAACATTCATGATCTTCTAATGTCTTATAAGGCATTTAAAAGAAAAGCAGCATTATTACTAATACTAGGTTTAATTGACATCAATTTATTTCAAACATAGTGAGGATTAATGATGGTTGTATTGTAAGTTTCACCCCCGACATTTCACCCCCAACGTTTCGCCCCCGACATTTCGCCTTAGGGTACTTTTCGCCCCCACACATTTTGCCCCTCAGACGTTTTGCCCCCGAACATTTTGCCCCTCGGATGTTTTGCCGCTGGGAAGGTAAGTGGCCAGTAAACGACATAAACACAAACTTAAAATGTAAAATTTACGTCATCAAGGTATTTTAAGTGATGTTCATCTGCTAAATTGTACATAAAAAAATAGCGGCAGCATCGATGCTGAAAACTACCAATGTAAAATTTGGCACATGTGCATGTCGCTACCTTATGTCCAAAAAACACATCGATTTGTAGAGCACTAGTGGTTTTTTAAATTCATATCATTTTTTTTTATTAGATGGTAAAATGAATTTCCAGATATTTAGGCTATGCCTTTCAGAAAGTCTATTAAATTTCAACTGTTGATGTCCTCCACAATGCGTAGCATTCTTGCTGAAATTGCTGAAAACATTCCTTAAAACATTCAGAAAATGGTCTGAACGTACAATTCTGTTTTTCTAGGTAAAAACGGAATAACAAAAAAATAACCCGGCGAAAATAAGGTAAAAATCAAGGGCTGGCATTCACTCAAGGGTCAGTTGTCACTAGCCCTTGATTTTTACCTTACCTAAAATAGAATAACCAAAAATAACAAAAAGACAGCCACTTGCCCCCCCAGGGGTGAAACATTAGAGGGGCGAAATGTTTGGGGGTGAAACGTCCGAGGGGCAAAATAAGTGGGGGCGAAAAGTACCCAGGGGCAAAATGTTGGGGGCGAAAGTTCCGGATCCCATTGTCCATTCAGGTATTGTTATACACTTTCTTATTTCACTGAACTTTGGGGTCAGAAAATTTTTAAATACAATATTAAACTACATTTACAATTTTTTCCTCACTGGTAGTGACACAATTGGTATATTGAGGAACACTATAGAGAACACTTTTGAGAACACTATTCCTCACTGTGCTAATTGTAGTATTGCCAGTGAAGGGTCACTCATTTTCTCCATTACTCTTTCACATGTTAATCCAAATATTCTGACTTATATGCCCATCCCATTCCCACCTATTACCCTCCCTTTAACCCCATGGACAGCATCTGCTGGGCTCTTCCTGTTATTGTTAAATATTCTACCCAATACGAATTATGGTGTTTTTTCATGAAAATCAATAGTGATAAACACTTCTTGTGATATTTTATTTCCTATACATAATGGAACCACACGTTTTGGACAGAATGTAGGGAATGTAGTACTCCAATCATGTCCAAAGTGGAATGGCTGTAGCCTTAATAGAAATTCAGATATAGCAAAAAGAAAAATGAAATTATTCTATTGAAATCAATGGGAAAATTCACTTTGTGCATTTTTATCCTATACATGATAGAACTGCAAATATTGGCCAGAATGCCGGGAATGTGGTACTCCAATCAGGTTAAAAATGGCATGGCTGCAGGTTTAATAGAAATTGAGATATAGCAAAAAGAAAAATTGAGTTTTTACATTGAAATCATTGGGAAAACCAGCATTGTGGAATATTTATCTCACCTACACAGCATAGAACTGCAGATTTTTTTAAGAATGTAGGGAATGAGGTACTTCAATCATGTGCAAAATGGCA
>JAAFCE010009123.1:4077093-4097246 GCA_013389805.1 Trigoniulus corallinus | reverse complement strand
AATTGGAAAACACGCTTTCTGTGATATTTCCTTTCCTATATATATTAGAACTGTAAATTTTTGTGAGAATGTTTGGAATGAGGTGCTTTAAACATGTGCAAAACGGCGTAACTGAAGCTTTAACAGAAATTGAGATGGAGTTTATACTTAGAATTCTATGGGAAAACACAATTTCTGCAACATTTTCTCTCTTATAGAACATAGAATTGTGAACTTTTGTTGGAATGTAGGGAATGAAGTAATGCAATCATGTGCAAAACGGTGTGGCTGTAGCTTAATTAGAAATAAAGATACAGCAAAAAAAATTGGAGTTTTTAAATTAAAATCAATGGGAAAAAAATCTTTGTGCCATATTTTCTCTTCTATACAACAAAGAACTGTAAATTTTTGCAAGAATTTAAGGAATGAGGAAAATCGATTATTTGCAAAGTGTCATGGCTGTCGCTTTAATAGAAATTGAGATATAGAGAAAAGAAAAATAAAGTTTTTACGTTGAAATGAATAGTATAGCACATTGTGTGATAGCACATGGTTCTAGCTATAATAGAAATTCAGATATGGAAAACTGAAAAATTGAGTTTTTACAATGAAATCAATGGAAAAACATACTTTGTGCAATATTTTCTCTGCCATACAACATAAAACTGTAAATATTTGCGAGAATGTAGGGAATGAGGTACTCAAATCATGTTCAAATCGACGTGGCTGTAGCTTTTAGAGAAATTTGATATATATAGCATGAAGAAAAATGAAGTTTTTACATTAAAATCAATGGGGAAGTGCACGTTGTCTGATATTTTCTCTCCTATACAATATAGAACTGTAAATTTTTGCATGAATGTAGGGAATGATGTACTCCAATTATGTTATAAACGGCATGGCTGCAGCGTTAATAGAATTCTAGATATAGCAAAAACTTTGTGCAATATATTCTTTCCTATACACAATAGAATCATAACCTTTACCAAGAATGTTGGGAATGTGGTATTTCAATCATGTGCAAAACGGCATGGGAAAGCGCACTTTTTGGGTTTTGTTTTCTATTTATGATAGAACTGCAAATTTTGGCCAGAACCTAGGGAATAAAGTACTACAATAATGTGCAAAACTGCATGGCTGTAGCTTTTTCAGAAATTGAGCTATAGTAAAAAGAATAATGGTTTTTACATCATAGTCATAGGAAAAATACACTTTGTGCGAAATTTTTATTTCTATACATAATAGAATCATAACTTTTCTCCAGAATGTTGGGAATGTGGTACTTCAATCATGTGCAAAATGGCATGGCTGGAGTTTTTACATTGCAATCAATAAGAAAACACACTTTGTGTGATATTTTCCCTTCTATGTAACATATAGCTGGAAATTTTTGTGAAAATGTTTGGAATAATATAATCCATTTATGTGCAAAACGGCATGGCTGTAGCTGTAGAAAAAATTGAGATATATCAAAAAGAATAATGGAGTTTTTACATTGAAACCAATGGGAAAACACACTTTGTGCAATATGTTCTTTTCTATACATAATAGAATCATAACTTTTATCATGAATGTTAGGAATGTGGTAATTGAATCGTTTGCAAGATGGCATGGCTGTAGCATTAATAGAAATTGAATTGTAGCAAAAAGAAAAACGAAGTTTGTACAGTGAAAGCAATCGGAAAACACACTTTCTGTGATATTTTATTTCCTATGTATAACAAAATCTTAACATTTATCCAGAATGTTAGGAATTTGGTACTCCAATCACGTGCAAAATGGCATGGTTGTAGCTTTAATAGAAATTGCAATACAGCAAAAAAAATGGAATTTTTGTATTGAAATTAAATGGAAAACACACTTTGTGCGATACTTTCTCTCCTATACAATAAAGAACAATAAATTTTTTTGAGAGTGTTGGGAATCAGGTACTCCAATCATGTGGAAAACGCCATGGCTGTAGCTTTAATAGAAATTGAGATATAGGATTAAGAAAAATGAAGTTTTTACATTGAAATCAATGGGAAAACACACTTTGTGCAAAACTTTCTCTCCTATAAAACATAGAACTGTAAATTTTTGCAAGAATGTAGGGAATGAGGTACTCCAATCATGTACAAAACGGCATAGCTGTAGCCTCGATAGAAATTGACATATAGCAAAATGAATTATGAAGTTTTTCAATTAAAATCAATTAACAAATGCACTTTGTTTGCTATTTTCTTTCCTATACATAATAGAATCACAAATTTTTGGCAGAATGTAGGGAATGTTTTACTCCAGTCATGTGCAATATGGCCTGGGTGTATATTTAATATAAATTAAGATATAGCAAAAAGAAAAATGGAGTTTTTACATTGAAATCAATGGGAAATCACACTTTATGCAAAATTCTTCTCCTATACAACATAGAACTGTAAATTTTTGTGAGAATGTAGGGAATGAGGTACTCTAATCATGTGCAAACCAAAAGGGCTGTAGCCTTGATAGAAATTAACATATAGCAAAATAATTATGAAGCTTTTCCATTGAAATCAATGGGAAAATGCAATTTCTGCATTTTGTCTCCTATACATGATGGAACTGCAAATTTTGGCCGTAATGTAGGGAATGTGGTACTCCAATAATGTTCAAAACGGCAGGGCTGAGGCTTTAATAGAAATTCAGATATAGCAAAATACAAAAATGGAGTTGTTACATAGAAATCAATGGGGAAGCACACTTTGTGTGACATTTAATCTCCTATACAAGATATTTTGGAGAATGCGGGAATGAGGTACTCCAATCATGTGCAAAACAGTGTGGCAGTAGCTTTAATAGAAATTGAGATACAGCAAAAAGAAAAATGGATTTTATAAATTGAAATCAATTAGAAATCACACTTTCTGGAATATTTTCTTTCCTATACATAATAGAATCATATCTTTTGCTGACAAAGTTGGAAATGTGGTAATCCAATCATGTGCAACATGGCATAGCTGTAGCATTAATTGAAATTGAGATATAGCAAAAAAATGGAGTTTTTACATTGATATGATTGGTAAACATACTATGTAATATTATCTGTTTTATACATAATAGAATCATGACTTTCACAAAAATGTTGGGGACGTGGTACTCCAATAATGTTCAAAATGGCGTGGCTATAGCTTTGATAGAAATTGAGATATAGCAAAAAGAAAAATGGAGTTTCTGTGATCACCAGGCAGAAGGACATAAAATGGAGGATACACCAGACAAATGACTAACACTGCCAATGTCAACAATTTGATACACTGTCAGAAATGCAACAAAGACTATATAGGAGAAACAGGATGAAAAGTAAAAGTCAGAATCAGGGACACTCCAATAGGACTACATTACAATGTAATGGAACATAACTTGACAGACTTCCAATTTACATATCTTATGACAGGCTTTAGGACAGAGATTGAAAGAAAATGAAAAGAATCCCAAATCATTAAGGAATTTAATAGCTTGTCAGCAAATGGCATTAACATTGACAAAGTGAAGATGCCAATCATCTTTGAACTACCATAAAGTTAACAGTTCAATAATTAATGAATCTAAATTAAAAAACCAAAAATTGTTAACTATTTTTCAACAAAATGCTTAAAAACCTTAAAAGGAAATATTGCACATCAATATTTATTCATTTAACTGTTTTTAATTTCTATTGTTCTAGCCTAGTAATTATTTTCTCCTCACAATGACAATTTCACCCCTGAGTTATTTTATTTCAGGTAACAAAGCTCAACCATTTCCAGAGATGATAGCATAACTTCTGAAAGTTAAAGAACTTCACTTTACCAAAGTAAAACTAACCTTCAAGAAGGAAGATCCTCTTGCAAAACATCGGTTCCTTACCACTCAAAAAGAGAAGTATTTGTTTTTGATTTTGAAGTTAATTTGAATTTTGATACTACAATTTTAAATTTGTGTTTAATTTTCTTTTCTTGTGTTTGCTAACTGTTGTTCCATCATTGTTTTCAGTGCTCCAAACCACAGGAAGAGTGGCACATAAACAGTAGCCATCAAGAAGGAACTCTTTCACCAGAAGGCCACACAGGAAGAAGGTTGGACCACAACTCAGGATACTGCATTTAAGTGAATTTTTGTGTTCTGAAGTCTGTGGTCAGTAGTATTTTTTGTATATACTGGTCTTGCTGCCCTTCTTGTTTTCTTTGCAAAATGAAAAATGGAGTTTTTACATTGAAATCAATGGGAAAACATACTTTGTGTGATATTTTCTCTTCTATATAACATAGAACAGTAAATTTTTGCATAAATGTAGCGAATGAGGTGCTCCAATCATGAGCAAAACGGCATGGCTGAAGCATTATTTGAAATTGAGATATAGCAAAAAGAATAGTGGAGTTTTTACATTAAAATCAATGAGAAAACCCACTTTCGGAAATATTTTCTCTCCAATAATGCATAGAAATATAAATTTTTGCAAGAATGTAGGTAATGAGGTACTCTTATCATGTGCAAAACGGCATGGCTGTAGCTTTAATAGAAATTAACATATAATAAAAAGAAAAATGGAGTTTTTACAATGAAATCAACGGGAAAACACACTTTTGGCGATATTTTCTCTCCTATACATAATAAAATCATAACTTTTACCAAGAATGTTGGGAATGTGGTACTCCTATCAATTTCAAAACTGCATGGATGTAGCTTAAATAGAAATGGAGATATAGAAAAATTACATTGAAATCAATAAGAAAACACACTTTGTGTGACATTTGCTCTCCTGTACAACATAGAACTGTAAATTTTTGTGAGAATGTAGGGAATGAGGTGCTCCAATCTGGTGCAAAACGTCATGGCTATAGCTTTAATAGAAATTGAGATATAGCAAAAAGAAAAATAGTTTTTACTTTGAAATCAATAAAAAAACAAACTTTGTGCTATTCTTTCTATCCTATATGTAATTACCATCATCATACCCTTCTCCAGCACGAAACTGGATTGGGTCTGTGAGTTTCAATTCTCCACCCCTTCTCCAGCATGAAACTGGATTGGGTCTGTGAGTTTCAATTCTCCACCCCTATCGCTCCTTGACTGGTCCTCCATCCACCCCACACCCCATGTCCTTTTGTATCACATGCTCCCACGTCCTCTTTGGTCTTCCCCTCCCCCTGACGCTCCCAACCACCTGCAGTCCCATGATGTACCTAACTAGCTCCTCCTCCCCTTCACATCATATGCCTATACCACCTCAATCTGATTTCCCTCATCTTCTCTGCGATGTCTCCCACCCCAGACTACCTCTATCATGATTGTTTCAGATCCTGTTGGCTCGTTACACACCACTCATGAAGTGCAGCACTCACATCTCCACCACCTGCATTCTCCTCTCATGGTCCTTCCTCACTGCCCAACACTGAGCCATACAGCATAGCTGGCCTAACTCCAGTTCTGTAGACTTTGCCTTTTAGCTTTATAGGCACCCAGCAGTCATACAGGACTCCACTTGCCTGTCTCCACTTCAGCCAACCTGCCTTAATCCTACTAGACACATCCAAGTTAATTTCTCCATTTCCCTGGAACAGTGATCCTAAGTATCTAAACTCCTGCACTGCTGGTATCACTTCATCTCCTGAGCATACCTCGCCTTCTGGCCCCTGACAACTCCAGTTAAAAGTTAGGCATTCTGTCTTTTTCATATTCACCTTCAGGCCCCCCTTTCCCATTGCTACCTACATGTCTTGTAGGCTCTTTTGGGCCTCCTCATTGGACTCTGCAAGCTTTCCTACATTGTTGGCAAATATGAAGCACTGTGGGGTCAATTCCTGCTTCCACCTCCTCATTCCACCAACATGACTGTATAACATGAGGATTGCCTCCTACTGTTGCCATACCAAACATCATATTTCCACATCTCCTTATTGTCCAGGCAACCCTGTCCCACATGGCATCAGCAGACCCTTCCCAATCCGAGTCTACCTGGCAATAAATCTCCTGCCTGAAATCCTCTGAGTTAGCTGGCAACTGCCACCACCTAATAACTGGTTCTCCCTTCCATCCATGCCTCCTGATTGCCCCCTTAATTTGCATCTCCAGCATGAGCAACTTATGCCTATTGGCTTTCTGGAAATCTTCACTGGGAAGTGCCCAGCAGTCTCATATCTCTGCCCTATATTGCAGCTCTACCATGAGAAAGACTATTTGGGACCTGCCCTGTGTGGAATGGAAGGGGATGAGGTGCTTTTCCTTCTTTGTGAACCATATATTGGCTATAACAAGACTATGTGCTTGGGCTGACTCTGGGACTTTCTGGCCTGCATGGCTGACCAGGCCATGCCCACATCACCCATGGACCTTTTCATATCCCAACCCATCCTTACCCATGTGGCTGTTGAAGCCCCCCAATGATTTGGCATTCAGTACCCATGCTCTGGCAGATCCTGGCCTTCACTATCTGAACCTCTTTATCAAAAACCTGCCCAAACTCATCTCTTATTGTGTCACTCAGGCCTGCTTGGGGGGCTCATGCACTGATAAGGTGGAGCCCAATTGCCTGTCAGACTACTGTTACTAGCATCAACCTACTGTTGATGTGCTTCACTGCTGTAACCCCCTGCTGTAACTCATTATTCAGTATAATCCCCACCCCATTTCGTCCCTCTTTGCAGCCAGTATAAAGGAGTTTATACCCTTCTCTAAATGTTCTGGATCGATTCCCTTCTATCCAGTCTTCTGTATAAAAGCTATGCTAATAAATCTGCACTTAACGGTATCCACTAGCTCCCCTGTTCTCCCTAGGACGGTTCTGACTGGGGGCACCCCATTCAGACGTCTGGAATCCAAAGCATTAGTGACAGGGCTACCTGTAGGAGGGGGGTGCAGTCCTACCCCACAGGATATACTCATTAATGGTTGTAGCATTGTAAATGAAGAAATACAATAAAATAAATATAATATAAATGTTTATATTAATATTTCAATGATAACTTAACAAATATAATAAAATAATGGCATAAGAGATAACTAAATAGGCAAAATAATAATCAATAAACTGGCTGCAAGAGAATCGGTGCCCAGCTCAAACCCAGCACAGCATCTGTTAGTGTAGACGACATGTGCTGCAGTGAAGCATGATGGGACAGCAGAAACAGCATGGGGTAGGCTTAAATAGCCGACCCCCACTCTAAGCTCCTCACACCATTTAAGGGAACCTAAAAATTGTGGCCCTTCCATGATCCTGGAAGCCTGGTTACTTTTATTGCAAAGGTGATTTGTGTCCTTTAGCTTCTCCCACCAAAAACCACCAAATTTGTTTTGAAATTCCTGCATCAAAATCACCAAAGTGAAGCAGTTAACGTGACCTAGTGGCAACCACTATCCTATATGTAATAGAATGACAAATTTTTTGCAGAATTTAGGAAATGTGGTACTCAAAACATGTGCAAAATGGCATTGCAGTAGTTTGAATAGAAACTAAGAAATAGCAAAAAGAAAAATTAAGTTTTTCCTTTGAAATCAATGGGAAAACGCACTTTGTGCATTGGGTCTCCTATACATTATAGAACTGAAAAAATTTTGGCCATAATGTAGGGAATGTGGTACTCCAATCATATGCAAAACGGCATGGCTGCAGCTTAAATAGAAAATGAGATATAGCAAAAAGAAAAAATGAAGGTTTTTATATTGAAATAAATAGGGAAACACACTTTGTACAATAATTTCTCTCCTATACAACACAGAACTGTAAATTTTTGTGAGAATGTAGGGAATGCGGTAATCAAATCATGTGCCAAACGGCATGGCTGAAGCTTTAATAGAAATTGTCTTATAGCAAAAAGAAAAATGGAGTGTTTAAATTGAAATCAATGGGAAATCACAATTTGTGTGATGATTTCTTTCCTATAGATAATCGAATCATGACTTTTACCAAGAATGTTTTCGTCAGAATGTAGGGAATCAGTTACTTCAATCATTTGCAAAACTCTATGGATGCAGCTTTAAGAGAAATTTTGATATAGCAAAATGAAAAATGGAGTTTTTAAATTGAAATCAGTAGGAGAAAAAACGTTGTGCCACATTTTCTCTCCAATACAACACTGAATTGCAAATTTAAGCGAGAATGTAGGAAATGAGGTACTCCAATAATGTGCAAAATGGCATAACTCTATCTTTAATAGAAATTGAGATAGCACAAAAAGAAATATTAAGTTTTTCCATTGAAATCAATGGGAAAGCACACTTTGTGTGGTGATTTCTATCCTATAGACAATTGAATCATGACTTTTCCAAAGAATGTTTGGAATGTGGTACTCCAATCATGTTCAAAAGAGCATGGCTGTACCTTTAATAGAAATTGAGATATAGTAAAAAAAAATGGAGTTTTTACATTCAAATCAATGGGAAAACACACTTTGTGCAATATTTTCTCTTACATACAACATAGAACTGTAAATATTTGAAGGAATATCGAGAATTAGGTGCTCCAATCATGTGCAAAACGTCATGGTTGTAGCTTTAATAGAAATTGAGATGTAGCAAACAAAAAGATGGAGTTTTTACATTGAAATCAGTGGGAAAACACACTTTGGGTGATATTTTCTCTCCTATACAACGTAGACTGTAAATTTTTGTGAGAATTCAGGAATGAGGTACTCCAATCATGTGCAAATCGGCATGGCTGAAGCTTTAATAGAAATTGTGATATAGTAAAGAAAAGTGGAGTTTTTACATTGAATTCCATGGAAATACACTTTGTGCGATATTTGCTTTCGTATACATAATAGAACCATAACTTTTACCAAGAATGTTGGGAATAAGGTAATGCAATCGTGTGCAAAACGGCATGGCTGTAGCTTTAATAGAAATTGAGATATAGGAAAAAGAGAAATGGAGATTTTACTTTGAAATCAATAGGAAAATACACATTGTGCGATACTTTCTCTCTTATACAATATAGAATGATATGTAATTTTTTTTGGTGATATGATGTGTAATTTTTTTTAGAAAATGTAGGAAATGTGGTAATCCAATCATGTGCAAAATGGCATGGCTATAGCTCTATGAAGGAAATTGAGATATAGAAAAAAAATTGAGTATTTGCATTGAAATCAATGGGAAAACACACATTGTGCAATATTTTCTTTCCTATACATAATAAGAATCATAACTTTTATCCCAAATGTTGGGAATGTGGTACTCCAATCATGTGCAAAATAGCATTGCTGTAGCTTAAATAGAAACTGAGATATTGCAAACCCTTTCAACTGCTTTTGATAGGTTTTCTATTCCACTTCTGTTAAATAAGTTGAAGGCCTATGGGTTAGCAGATAAAGTTCTAGGTTTTCTTAGAGCCTACCTTACAAAGTGATGTAATATTATTAAAATAGGGCATATACTTTGCCAAAGCACAGATAGTCAGGAAGTGGGGTTGCCTAAGGGCAGCATATTGAGCCTACTCCTATTTAATATGTATATAAATGATGTTTGCCATAGTATTCTATCTGGCATTTTCTGTTCAGCATTTACAGATGACATGAAGTTTTCTAAGGAGATTGAAAATATGCATTCCCTGAGAGTGTTACAGGATTCGTTGTCGACATACCAGCTGGTAATAAATTATCAAAAGACATCAGGGATTTCATTTTAATGGATAAAGTCGCCAATTAACTATCCTTATAGTTTTGCTGAAGGTTCATTTATACCAAGAGGATTAGTGGTGAGGGAACTAGGTGTCAGGAACACCTTCACCAACTGTTTCTGAAATCAAAGAGGGCATATAATGCCATCAAATATATTAAAGGGATGTCCCAGACTCCCCTGCTAGAGGTAAAATTATTTATAAGTTTGATAAAGCCAATTATAACTTACTGCCTAGTATGCTGGTCATCATGTAGCCCATCTTTATATACTAGGATTAAAAAGATGTACAATAAAGCCCTAGTAGCTGAATCAAAATTAAATTATAGAACCTTATTTGGGGAGAGGCATTCCCTTTCATTTGAGTAATACTTCAGCTACATTCAGATTTTATGGATATATCGCCTGTGGAAATCAAAAATTGATTCATCAGAATTACTTGAGTGTTTGAATATTCATGTCCCAGGACGTTGTTCCAGAACGGAAATTTTTTACTAAGGCAGGTGAATTTTGAAATCCAATTTTCTGTGCACAAAGGGACTTATACTTATTGAAATTAAGTATAGATGATTTACTGCTACAAATTAATTCTTTCCAGAAAAACAGCAATAATGCAAATAGTAAAGATGAAGCAACCTTAACTGCAGGACATGAGATCAACCATATCCCTTAAATTACTATAGGTAGTAATGCAGTGCCTCTAACTAATAAGTATTTGTACCAGGTACGTCAGTGTATGTGATATATATTGTATAATTTGGACAGTAAATTCCCAACCAATTCCCTTTCCCCATCCCTAACAGACTTTTTGTAAAACCAACCAAATATCCAACAGTGATCCTAAGAGTTCTGAACCTGATTTCACTGATGTAAAATGTCCTTAAAGAAACAAACAAACAAATAGAAAAATGGACTTTTTACATTTAAATCAATGGAAAAAAACTTTGTCCGATATTTCTTCTGCTATAAAACATAGAAATATCAATTTTTGTAAGAAGGTAGGGAATGAGGTAATCCAATCATATGCAAAACCACATGTCTGTAGCTTTAATCGAAATTAAGACACAACAAAAAGAAAGATGGAGTTTTAACATTAAAAACAATGAGAAAACACTTTGTGCGACATTTTCTCTCCAATACAACATAGAACTTTAAATTTTTGTGAGAATGTCAAGAATAATGTACACCAATCATGTGAAAAACGGCATGGCTGTAGCTTTAATAGAAATTGATATATATAAAAAAGAGAAAAATGGAGTTTTAACATTGAAATCAATGGAAAAACACACTTTTTGAATTATTATCTCTCCTGTACTACATACAACTGAATATTTTTGCAAGAATTTAGGGAATGAGGTACTCATTGGAAAGTGACATGGCTGTAGCTTTAATAGCAATTGAGATTTAAGAAAAAGAAAAATGCAATTTTTACATTGAAATCAATAGGAAAACACACATTGTGTGATATTTTCTCTTATATACAACATAGAACTGTCAACATAGAACTGTCGATAGGCTGCAGCTTTAATAGAAATTGAGATATAGCAAAAAGTAAAATGGAGTTTTTCAATTCAAAACAATGGAAAAACACACTATGTGCGATTTTCTCTCTCCTATATAACATAGAACTGTAAATTTTTGTGTAAATGTAGGGAATGAGGTACTCTGATCATGTGCAAATTTGCATGGCTGTAGCTTTAATAGAAATTGAGATATAGCAAAGAGTAAAATGGAGTTTTTACATTGAAATCAATAGGAAATCACACTTCATGTGATTTTTTCTTTCCATACATAATAGAATCATAACTGTTATTCATAATGTTGTGAATGTGGTATTCCAATCGAGTGCAAAACGGCATGGCTGTAACTTTAATAGAAATTGAAATATAGCAAAAAGAAAAATGAAGTTTTTTATTTGAAATCAATAGGAAAACACACATTGTGCAATATTTTCTTTCCAATACATAATAAAATAATAACTTTTTTCAGAAATTTAGGAAATGTGGTACTCTAATATGTGATATTTTCTCTCCTATACATAAAAAAATCATAACTTTTATCCAGAATGTTTGTAATGTGGTACTCCAGTCATGGGTAAAACGGCATGGCTGTAGCTTTAATATTGCACAATAAATTGGAAAACACACATTGTGCAATATTTTCTAGTTTATACATAATAGAACCACAAATTTTGGACAGAATGTAGGGATTGTCATACACCAATCATGTACAAAACGGCATTCCTGTAGCTTTAATAGAAATTGAGATATAGGAAAAAGAAAAATGAAGTTTTTAATTTGAAATCAATAGGAAAACACACATCGTGCGATATTTTCTTTCCTATACATAATAAAATAATAACTTTTTTCAGAAATTTAGGAAATGTTGTACTCTAATAAAGTGCAAAACGGCATGGCTGTAGCTTTAATAGAAATTAAGATATAGGAAAAAGAAAAATGGAGTTCTTGCAATTAAATCAATAGGAAAATACACGTTGTGCGATATTTTCTATCGTATACATAAAAAATAATAATTTTTATCCAGAATGTTGGGAATTTGATACTCCAATCATGTGCCAAACGGCATGGCTTTAGCTTTAATAGAAATTAAGATTTAGCTTTAATAGAAATTAAGATATATAGAAATTAAGATATATAGAAATTAAGATATATTAAGATATATAAGATATATATAGAAATTAAGATATATTTTCACATTGAAATCAATAGGAAATCACACTTTGTGTGATATTTTCTCTCCTATGAAAACATAGAACTGAAAATTTTTGTCAGAATGTAGAGAAAGGTACCCTAATCATGTGCAAAACGGCATGGCTAGCTTTAATAGAAATTGAGATATTGCAAAAACAAAAATTGAGATTTCACATTGGAAGCAATGGGAAGGCAAACTTTGTGTGATATTTTCTCTCCTATACATAATAAAATCATAACTTTTATCCAGAATGTTGGGAATGTGGCATTCGAATCATGTGCAAAAAGCATGGGTGTAGCTTTAGTAGAAATTGAAATATATAGCAATAAGAGAGATGGAGATTTTATATTAAAATCAATGGGAAAACAAATTGTGCGATATTTTCTTTCCTATACAACATAGAACTCTAAATTTTTGCAAGAATACGGGAATGAGTTACTCCAATCATGTGCAAAACGGCATGGCTATTGCCTAAATAGAAATTGAGATTTACCAAAAATAAAAATGAAGTTTTTAAATTGAAATCAAAAGAAAAGCACACTTTGTGTGATATTTTCTCTTCCATACAACATAGAACTGTAAATCTTTGTGAGAATGTGGGGAAGAAGGCACTCAAATCATTTGAAAAATGGCTTGGCTGTAGCTTTATTAGAAATTGAGATATAGCAAAAATAAAAATGGAGTTTTTACATTGAAATCAATAAAAAAACACAATGTGCGATATTTTCTATCCTATAAAACATTGAACTAAAAAATTTTTCTACAATGTAAAGAATAAGGTACTCTAATCATGCACAAAACGGCATTGCTGTAGCTTTAATTGAAATTGAAATAAAGCAAAATGTCGGTCAAAATTCCATTTGTTGTATTTGAATTTTTAAACTTTAGAATGGCATTTTTCGAAATTGTTATTTAAAAAGAAATCAGTTGATTTATTTTTTAAAATAGATCAGCCTTCTTTTTGGTACCGTCAATGGTAGACGTTCTCTAATTCACTCTAAACTTCAATACTTTAGTACAGTTGTTAGTAGATTTTTATCAGTAATTACACATCTTGGATACCTATCAAATAAAACTTGTTAATTTGTAAAAAAAGCATCTTTACTAATGAATTATATGGAAGAACTTTCGTAAATCCTGGATAACTAATAAATGAATATGCATTGCTTATACATTACAATCTGATTCAACCAAATACAGCAGCCTTCCACCACATATTCTGTGACCCAGACATGATCCAGGTGGATTTTCCATACTTTTTTCACATGGATTTTTCAAGGTGTATATTTGCAACACATCACTCCCTAACAGGATCAGACAGATTTCTTCTTAACCTCCTGGGATCATCACTGATGTTAGAAATTTAATATTAAAGCCTCCTGCCACAAACGCCTATGAGGCTTTAAAGTCAGCCATCACTTTGATAATCACTTTTATTTAATAAACTCAACTGGGGGATCAGAAGCCCACTGAGCTGTTGCATCACATGCAACAGCTGGCAGAAAGTTTGGTTTAAAAGACCTGACAATATGCTTCTCCTCAAAGAACGTTTTATTTCCCATCTACCAAAACAAATTCGGATTATCCTCTGTACGGCAAACCCGCATTTGATGCTGAACATATTAACTGAGATGAGCGACAAGATCCTGGAAGCTTTAGATCCATCCTTGCAACAATTAAATGTAGTGACTAGTTCTGCTCTGGAAGATGCAATCCTCAAACAACTTAATTCGCAGAAAACTTATTTAACTCAGCAACTGGAGATTTTGTCATTGAGGGTCAACTCTCTCGCATCTACTAGCTTCACAAATCACTGCAATTTTTCACATTCTAGCACAGGTCTTATTCAAGATCTAAGGTACCACAAGCCATGAAACCCATTTCCAACTAATGTTGGTACTACAGAACATTTGGGAACAAAGCCCACAAGTGTGTCCCACCATGTCAACAAAAAACGGGTAGGCCAGTCATCCTCGATGATGCGGGATGGCAATGGCCACACTGTTTTACATCAAGGACAATAATACCCGTTGTGACTTTTTGGTGGACACAGGTGCTGAGTTCAGCATCTACAATAAGCCAAAACTAGACTCTGTGTCACTTGAACCTAGCGATGTAAACTTGTATGCTGCAAACCAAACTGTCATAGAAACTTATGGAGTTTTTCATACAGATCGGGACCTAGGTTTGAGACGTTCGTTTCTAGTGGCTGACATAGCTCGGGCGATATTGGGAGCTTATTTCCTAGCAGCCTAAAATTTATTAGTCGATGTTGGTCGTTACAGACTTCACGACCACATTAAAAATTTGGAAATTCCTGGTACACCAGTACGTTGTCCCGACTCGTATCAGCAATTATCCAGTATTGGATTCGAGGCCAATTCTACATTTTGAAATTTACTTAGAGAATTTATCGACATTACTGTCCTTAAATTACCTTCAGTCTCTGCCACACATCCAGTGGTGCATCATATCATTACCACTGATGGACCTCCTGTGCATGCAAAAATGCGACGACTTGACCCAGTCAGACTTAAGGTCGCCAAAGAGGAGTTTTGACACCTCCATGAATTTGGCTTCCTTAGGGCTTTATCGAGTCCATGGTCAAGTCCACTACATTTAGTCCATAAAAACGACAATTGGTGTGTGGTAGGCGATTTCCAAGCACTAAATGCACAGACGGTGCCAGACAGGTGTCCCATCCCACACCTTACTGATTTTATGTCGCAACTTCATGGAAAGTGCATCTTTTCCAAAATTGACCTTGTCAAGGCGTACCACCAAATCCCAGTCGTGCCAGAAGACATCGCCAAAACAGCTGTAACAACTCCGTTTGGTCTTTACGAGTACACCAGGATGACATTTGGGTTGCACAATGCAGCACCGTCATTTCAACGGTTCATGGACACAGTATTAGCTGACCTAACCTTCATGTTTACATACATTGATGACAATCTCGTGGGTAGCACTGATGACGACAAACATCAACAACATTTACAAAACGTTTTTGAACGTTTTTGTTAATATGGTGTAGTGATTAATGTTGGAAAGTGTGTTTTTGGCATTCCATCACTTGAGTATCTTGGTCACATGGTTTCATCAGAAGGAATTGCACCATTGTGACAGAAGATTGAGGCCATAAAGAGTTATCCCAAGCCTGAATCCAGGAAGTCTTTAGGCCGGTTTCTCGGACTTATCAATTTCTATCATAAGATCATTCCTCACTGTGCAGACATCCTTCAACCTTTGCACAACATGCTATCAGGAGAAACGAGCAGGAACTCGTTACTACAATGGAATGATTCAAATGAGGACGCTTTCAGCAGAGCCAATCTGTTTGACACAATCTGCAGAGCCAATCTGTTGACACAATCTGTTTTACTACACCACCCCAACACTGCTCCTGAAACTAAGATAGCTCTCTTCACAGATGCAGCAATGGGAGCTGTGTTACAACAAAATGTCATCAATTGGCAGAAACTAAATACAGTGCCTTTAGATGAGAATTGCTGGCTATGTATTTAGGTGTTAAACACTTTCGGTACTTCTTGAAGGGTTGACATTTCACCATCTATACGGATCATAAGCCACTCACTTTTGCTATGTGCACTAGTCTCGACCAACATTCCCCTTGAGAAGCTCATCATTTAGATTATATTTCAACTTTCACTACTGATATACAGCACATAGCCGGACCAAAAAATATAGTCGCAGATGCTTTATTGCATACCTCAATTCTCCAAATTGACTTGTCCCAAGGGCAGATTGACCTGGACAAGTTTTTTCATGAGCAGCTTCTTGACAACAAAGTCCAATCACTCCGTCAAAATCACCAGTCACTTCAAATTCAACTGATCCCCATTCCAGGATCACATAATTCTAATTCTAATTCACAACACCACAAGCAGCCTTATTTGGCCAATATGGCAGTGGAGGGACCAACTCTCATTCTTATATATATTACCAAAAAGCTCCCAAAACCCCAGGCTTAAATTCCTGTGATCCTGCTACAACACTAGTAATGGTAGGGTGGCTTTTTATTAAGCCCTCCACCTTATCCTTTCCAAGGCCATTCCATTGTCGAATGGTCCTTGGTAAGAAAGACCAGTAATATGTGTCTGTCTGTGCCCTAATCTCCTTCAATTTATACAAATGATCCTTTCTCCTTTTGTAATTAGCAGGGGACACACATCCCACCAGAGGTCCATCACACCCCAGCAGCAGCAGTCTGATAAACAGACTTATGCTGTGAGATGTTTGCTGCTGGCTTAGTGTTTCCCAACCTAGTTCCCTGATCATGTCAGACACACTATCCCTGTGAGAAAACCTGTGGAATACAATTCTTGCTGCCCTCCTCTGTATCCTTTCAATCTCCCAAGATAATTCCTGCCTGAAGGGAAACCAAATTGGACTACCATACTCCATAATTGGTCGCACTATTGAAATATATGCTGTTTCCCTCACCTCCCTTGTGCTGTCCCGAAGGACCCTACTAATCAGACGGAGGAATTGACCAGCCTCCCAACTAATTTATTTAAATGATCCTTCCATGTACCTTGGTTATTTAAAATTATTACAAGATGCTTATGGGTGCCAACTCTCTCAACCCTAACTCCACCAATATAGTAATCAAAGCTAAGTAGCTCCCTAGATCTAGATATTGTAAGAATCCTACACTTTTTCAGATTCAATGGCAGTTCCCATTTTACACACCAATTGTAAATCTTATTGAGATCCTGTTGTAATTGTGTACAGGATGATAACCCCTCATCTAACACCATGGAGGACTATGTGTCACACATTATTTGTTATCAATTTTTACCCTACGGTCTTGTATAGGATTGAAATTCTATGAAAAAGTCACTTTTTGAAAGTTGTTCAATGGAAAGAACATCTTTTTTTGAATTGCTCAATTTCTATTGAAGCTACAATGATGTTGTTTAGTAACAGCATCAAATACATTACTACACACGTTCAAGCAGAGAATTACCATTCTCTGGCACATAGAATAGAAAAAACGTCAAAGAATTTGCTTTCTAGATGTTATGCCATTGAAAATAACTTTTTGCATTTTCTCAATTTCTATTGAAGCTACAAATATCCCATCATGTAACAGCATCGATGACACACTGCACCCAATTGTAAAATGTTTTCCCTCTGTAATTGCATAGGAGAGAAATTTTTTGAAAAAGTCACCTTTTTCATGTTATGAGGGCTATTTATTTTCAAGGTCCAATGAGATCCAGCTATTTCTTTATGCAGTCACCTCATACTGAGACCTGTGTCATAGCCTGGTTTTAACTTTATGGTTTATGGTAGTTTCACCCCCGACGTTTCGCCCCCACACATTTTGCCCCTCGGACGTTTCGCCCCCGAACATTTTGCCCCTTGGATGTTTCGCCCCTGGGAGGGTAAATGTCCGGGTTTTTGTTGCTCTGTTTAATTATAATAATAGAGAGTGTGGGCAAACAATGTAAACGCAAACGTAAAATTTACGTCGTCAAAGTCTTTTAAGTGATGTCGGTCTGCTAAATTGTACTTAAAAAGTAGTGGCAGCGTCGATGCTTAAAACTACCAACATAAAATTTGGCGCATGCACGTGTCGCTGCCTTATGTTCGAATTTTAAAAATGCAGTTGGCAAAGATATAGCCTAAAACGGTTTACGGAAGTTTCGCCCCTGAGTACTATTCGCTCCCGACATTTCGCCCCTCGGATGTTTCGCCCCTGGGAGGGCAAATGGCCGGGTTTTGTTGCTCTGTTTACTGTATTAATAAATTTAATAAAATAAAAAAAAACACAAACATTAAGCAAGAGGGTCACATAAAAGAAGTGCAAACATAAACTAAATTTCGAAATTGTAGGCTATGCATTCAGAACGTCTATTAAATTCCTATCGTTGATGTGCTCCCAACCACCTGCATTCCCATGATGGACCTAACCAGTTCTTCCTCCCCCCTTTGCATCACATGCCCATACCACCTCAATCTGTTCTCCCTCATCTTCTCTGCGATGTCCCTCACCCCCAGACTACCTCTAACATGGTCGTTTCGGATCCTGTCAGCTCTTGACACCCCACTCATGAAGTGCAGCATTTGAATCTCAGCCACCTGCATTCTCCTTTCATGGTCCTTCCTCATGGCCCAACATTCTGAGCCATACAGCATAGCTGGCCTAACCACAGTTCAGTAGACTTTGCCTTTTAGCTTTACAGGCACCTGGCGGTCACACAGAACTCCACTTGCCTGTCTCCACTTCAGCCAACCTGCCTTAATCCTATTAGACACATCCGAGTCTATTTCCCCATTTCCCTGCAACACTGATCCTAAGTATCTAAACTCCTGCACTGCTGGTATCACCTCATCTCCTGAGCGTACCTCGCCTTCTGGCCCCTGACCACTCCAGTTAAAAGCTAGGTATTCAATCTTTTTCATATTCACCTTCAGGCCCCCCCTTTGCCATTGCTACCTGGATGTCTTCTAGGCCCTTTTGGGCCTCCTCGTTGGATTTTGCAAGCTTTCCCACATTGTCAGCAAATATCAAACATTGAGGGGCCCATTCCCCCACCCCCGTCAGCAGCTCATCCATGACTAGAGTAAATAAGTATGGACTAAGTGCTGACCCTTGCTGTACACCAACCTGCACATTGAAGCTTTTTGTGTTACCCCAAGCCGTCCTCACCCTAGTGATAGAGCCAGCATACATATCCTACACTAATCTAATGTGACCTTCATCTACCCCTTTTCTTCCTAGCACCTTCCATACTACCTGTCTAGGAACGCTGTCATAAGCCTTCTCTAGGTCAATGAATATTGCATGGAGGCCCTTCTTTGCTGCCCTATACTTTTCTATCATCTGCCTTAGGATAAATATTGGCTCCATTGTGGACCTACCAGGCATAAACCCAAATTGATTACCCTGGACCATAGTGCATTTTCTAAGGCGGCCTTCAATGCCTCTATAGTTTCCACAATCCTGGGCGTCACCTTTGCCCTTGAACAGTGGAACTATCCAGCTCTCCCTCCATGCTGATGGCATTCTATCTCCACTTTCTATCTTATTGAAGATCTTTGTTAGCCATGTTACTCCTGTGGCCCCCAGGGTATGCCAAACCTCCATGGGAATCTTATCTGGGCCTACTGCTTTGCATCCTTTCATCTTTTGGAGGGCCCAAACTATTTCTTCCTTTGTCACCCTCTCGACTGCCTCTGAGGTGCCTGGGTGGCTCTCAATCGTCCTTTCCTTGTTGGTAGCATTTAAGAGGCCATGATAGTACTCCTTCCACCTCTTGGTTATTTCTGCTGGTTGGAAAAGGACTTTACCACTGCTATCCTTGACTGTTATGGCCCTGGTAATGTCCTTAGTTGTTTGATGCCTGGTCCTGGCTAGTCTAAAAATGTTTTTCTCACCTTCTTTTGTCCCTAACATATTGTATAGTTCCTCATACCTGTGGTGTTTGGCCAGGGCAATTGTCCTCCTAGCATTTTTCCTTGCTTGAATATAGGCGGCCTTTGATCCTTGTCCTGCCACCTATGGAATGCCACCTTTTTAAGTTTGATGGTTGCTTCGACCTCCTCATTCCACCACAAGGACTGCCTACCCTGAGGATTGCCTCCTACTCTTGCCATACCAAACATCATCTTTCCACATCTCCTGATTTTCCTGGCAACCCTTCCCACATGGCATCAGCAGACCCTTCCCAATCCCAGTCTACCTTGTGAGAAATCTCCTGCCTGAATTCTGAGTTAGGTGACAACCGTCACCACCTAATAACTGGTCCTCCCTTCCATGCATGCCTCCTGACTATGTGGGCATAATAGAAAATTCCTTAGGCCTTTTCTCTGGTTTATAA
>JAAFCE010009123.1:3977736-3990279 GCA_013389805.1 Trigoniulus corallinus | reverse complement strand
GGATCACTTGATATCCCTGGAGACCATAGTACATGAGGCCTTTCTCCGCAGACAGCACTTAGTGGCTGTCTTCTTTTATGTGGAGAAGGCATATGACACCACATGGCGCCATGGTATACTGGAGACCTTGCACCAGTGGGGGCTCAGGGGTAATCTGCCCCTCTTCCTCTACAGGTTTCTGTCTTAATTGACCTTCAGAGTGCATGTGGGTAATAGCTACTCCTTGGCCTTCCTGCAGGAGAAAGGTGTCCCACAGGGGAGCATCTTGAGTGTGACGCTCTTTGCTGTTGCAGTGAACGGCCTACCATCTTCTGTTCACTCCCTGGTAAAGTCGTCCCTATTTGTGGATGACTTCTCTAATAGGTTCCAGGCTGCCACGATGCACAGCATTGAGCACCATCTGCAACTGGCACTAAATAGTGCCAACGAGTTTGCCACTTCTTGTGGCTATAAGTTCTCTCCTGACTAAATAATGGTCATGCACTTCTGTCATAAGCGAGGGCTTCACCCTGAGCCTCAGCTTACCCTTGAGGGCCATCTCCTCTTAGTTGTAGAGGCAGCCCGATTTTTTGATCGCCATTTTGACAGCCGTCTGACATGGGTCACACACTTGAAGGATCTGAAGGCTAAGTGCCTTCACTCCCTGAGTATTCTGTGGTGCCTGCAGGAAACTGGTTTTGGGGCAGATCAAATGGTGATTCTTCAGCTCTACAGAGCACTTGTTCGCTTACGTCTGGATTATGGTGTCAACTGTCCAGATGCTGGACAGGTTCATCTCGCTGGCATCCAGTTGTCTATTGGGGCGTTCTGCACCAGTCCAGTACTCAGCCTTTATGCTGAGGCTGGTGAACCACCACTGGCTGTGTGGCAGAGCATACATTTTGTGACTGAAAGGTCAGCTGCAGCACCCTACACACCCAGCTGTCTTTAATAACACTATGAGATTGCCATTTGACCTCTGCCCAGGGGTTCCTCCTCCATTCTGTATGCAGTGGATGGACTGTCTTACCAGCGTGGGTGTGACTATGCCTAGGGTGCAACCTGTACTGCCGGCCTCAATTCCACCCTGGATATTGCCAGAGCCAAGATTAGATTTATTGCTTGCAGCCTTACCCAAAACCAGTACCGATAGGTCAGTGTACCAACAACAGTTTGGACGCCTCTCTTGGACCAAGCGAGGCAATGTTTTTATTTACACAAATGGGTTGAAGGATTGCTCCATGGTGGGTTGGTCAGTCTTTACAACTGGTCATCTGATAAGGGGCCACCTTCAAGGTGTCGCCAATGTCTTAACTGCAGAACTCACAGCTCTGCACAGGCCGCTGGAACTCATCAAAGTATTGAATGACAGACACTTTGTTATTGTGACTGACTCCCACTGCTCCCTTCAGCTGTTGCACACCCTATATGGCAGACATGCCATCATCCAGGGTGTGAACAGATCGCTGCTTATGATTCGTAAGCAGGGCAAGACAGTGTTTTTTATGTTGGTCCCAGGACATGTTGGCATCATGGGCAATGAGAAGGCGGATGCCCATGCCCATCAGGTGGCCTACTTTCCAGATGAACCCAACACTGCTGTCCCCTCCTCTGATGCTCTACCGATGGTGTGGTGGGCCACTAATGGCCAATGGCGGTCCCAGTGGTTTGTGGAGATCACCAACAATCTCTACACTCTGAAGGGCACTCAAGAGCACTTGGTGTCTTTGTGCCGCCACTAACGTAGCTGGGAGGTTGTGCTTGCTTGGCTTCAGATTGGTCACACCTTTCTCACCCACTCCTACATTCTACAGGGTGAGATCCAACCATAGTGTGACTTCTGTTGGGAGCCTCTCACAATGGCACACATCTTTAGTCACTGTGAGAGATACTGAGATCTTTGCTGGCAACTGGAAGTCAGTGCAGAGCTTTCCACCCCACTTGGGGATAATCCTCAAGGGGTTGAGAGCTCGCTGGTATTCGTGAAAGAGGCTGGCCTTTTTCAAAAAGTTTGAATTATACACGTTTAATTTTCACAAGCTTTGTTTTTCATTCTTGTATTGTTTTGGCTTTTGCCATTTTATGTCTGTGTCTGTTTTAGCTTTTGCAGCATTTATTGTATTGTTTGTTTTGGCATTTGCCACTTTTATTATGTCTATTCTGGCTTTTGCCACTTTTATTGTTATGTCTATTTTGGCTTTTGCCACTTTTATTGTTATACCTGTTTTGGCTTTTGCCACTTTTATTGTTATACTTGTTTCAGCTTTTGCCTCTTCTATTGTTAGGTTAGTTTTGGCTTTTGTCACTTTCATTGTTATGTCTTTTTTTTTGGCTTTTGTCTGTAGTTATTTTCCATATTTTTTTAGCTATTACCATTTTATTCTTTTTAGTCTTAGTGAGCTTTTGCCATTATTTGTTGCCATCTTGGTGGGATGGCTACTTACACCCCCACAATGATGTTTGACTTTCTGGGCCCAAATGACCATTGTTGTTGATGAGCCCTAAAACTCAAACAATCAATAAATTCACAGGCAGTGGTCAGGGTGAGTGATGTAGAAATAGTCACAGCCCTCCAAGAGATAAAACGTCAAATAGCAGTAGGTCCAGATAAGATCCCTCTGGATGTGTGGCACATTTTATGGACCACAGGAATTAGATGGCTAGGCAGGCTTTTCAATAAGTTAGCCAATGGAGACAGGATGCCACCTGCATGGCGAGAGAGTTGGATAGTTCCACTTTGCTAAGGACTGCAGAAACTATGGGGGTGTAAATCTGATGAGCCATTCTAAGAAGGTGAAGGAGAGAGTCATAGAAAGTCACCTCAGAGTTCAAACTAGGGTTAATGCCTCATAGGTCTACCATAGATCCAATCTTTATTCAAAGACAGATGATCGAGAAACATAGATCAGGAAAGAAGGACCTCCATGCAGAATTCGTTGACCTGGAAAAGGCATATGACAGTGTCCCTAGACAGTTAGTATGGAGCGTTTGAAGTATGGGGTCGATGAAGCACATATTAGGATTGTACAGGATATGTATGATGGATCGATTGCTAGGATGAGGACAAACTGGGGAAATTCTTCATGCTTCAATGTACAGGTAGCATGCATCAAGGGTTGGCTCTTAGCCCATATCTTTTCACTCTTATAATGGATGAGCTGGTGACATGGGCCCACAGTGTCTGGTATTTGCTGATGATGTAGGAAGGCTTGAGGAGTCCAACAAGGATGCACAGACGGCTTACAAGACATTAAAACAGCAATGGAAAGTGGAAGTCTTAAGGTGAACATGATGAAGACAGAGAACCTACCTTTCAATTTTAGTGGCCATGGGCAAGGGGGTGAGATTCGTTTTGGGGATGAGGGGATACCAGTAGTGCAAGAGTTCCAGTAACTAGGATAAGTTTTCCAAAGAAATGAGGAGATAGATTCTGATGCAACCCATAGAATTAATGCAGGATGGCTTAAGTTCAGACATGCAAGTGGTGTCCTGTGTGACAGCCATGTCCAAATAAAGTTGAGGGGCAAAGTCTACAGAACTGTCATTAGGCCTGCTATGTTATATGGCTCAGAGTGTTGGGCAGCTAGGAAGAACCATGAAAGGCAAATGCAAGTGGCCAAGATGTGAATGCTGTGCTACATGAGTAGGGTGTCTTGAGCTGATAGAATTAGATTTGATTATGTTAGAGGAAGCTTGGGGATTTGAGACATTGCAGAAAAGATGAGAGAAAGTAGGCTGAGGTGGTATGGGCACGTGATGAGGAGCAGAGGGTCATTTTGGGACAAAAGGTAAATGGAGCAACAGGAGTAGAGGAAGACGAAAACGGATGTGGGAGCCGGTGGTGTAAAGGGACATCGAAGCAAGTGAGGTGATGGGAGATTTGGTAGGGGTGAGGTGGGAGAGGAGGATTAGAACCCACACACCCAACCCTGCCACAGGCAGGATAAGGGTTTATTGATGATGATGATGATGATTCCCTACATTCTCACAAAAAATTACAGTTCTATGTTGCATAGGAAAGAAAATATCACACAAAGTGTGTTTTCCTATTGATATAAATGTAAAAACTCCATTTTTCTTTTTTTTATATCTCAATTTCTACTAAAGCTGAAGCCATGCCGTTTTGAAAATGATTGGAATACCCCATTCCCAAAATTTTGGCCAAAATTTGCAGTTCTATCATGTATAGGAGACAAAATGTGCAAAGTGCATTTCCCATTGATTTCAATAGAAAATCTCCATTTTTCTTTTTGCGATATCTCAATTTCAAATAAAGCTATAATCATGCCATTTTGAACATAATTGGAGTACCTCATTCCCGATATTCTTGCAAAAATTTACAGTTCTATATTGAATAGGAGAGAAAATATCGCATTTCCCATTGATTCCAATGGAAAAACTCCATTTATACTTTTGCTATATCTCAATTTCTATTAAAGCTACAGCCATACCGATTTGCACATGATTGAAGTACCACATTTCCTACATAATGTCCAAAATTTGTGGCTCTCCTATGAATAGTAAAGAAATTATCACACAAAAGGTATTTTCCAGTTGATTTCAATGCAAAAACTTCATATTTCTTTTTGCTATATCTCAATTTCTAATAAAGCTACAACTATGCCATATTTGCACATCATTGGAGCACGTCATTCCCTACATTGTAAAAAAAAAAACACAGTTCTATGTTGTAAAGGAGAGAATATATTGCACAAAGTGTGATTTCCAATTGATTTCAATGTAAAAACCATTTTTCTTTTTTGCTATATCTCAATTTTGTATTAAAGCTACAGCCATGCCAATTTTCACATGATTGCAGTACCTACATTCTTGCAATAATTACCAGTTCTATGTTGTAAAGAATAGAAAATATCGCACAAAGTGTGTTTTCCCATTGATCGCAATGTAAAAACTCCATTTTTCTTTGCACTATATCTCAATTGCTATTAAACCTACAGCAACGCCGTTTTGCACATGATTGCAGTACCTCATTCCCTACATTCTCAAATAAAATACAGTTCTATGTTGTAAAGGAGAGAATATATTGCACAAAGTGTGTTTTCCTATTGATTACAATGTAAAAACTCCATTTTTCTTTTTGCTTTATCTCAATTGCTATTAAACCTAAAGCCATGCCGTTTTGCACATGATTGCAGTAAAATTCCCTACATTCTCACAAAAATTTACAGTTCTAAGTTGTATACGAGAGAAAATATCGCTCAATGTGTGGTTTTTCATTGATTTCAATGTAAAAACCATTTTTCTTATAGCTATATCTCAATTTCTATTAATGCTGCAGCCATGCTGTTTTGCACATGATTGAAGTACCACATTCTCTACATTAAGCCTAACTTTGCTGTATAGGAGACAAATTGCACAAAGTGCATTTTCCCATTGATTTCTATGGAAAACCTGCATTTTTCTCTTTCCTATATCTCAATTTCCATTAAAACTACAGCCATGCCATTTGGCACATGATAGGAGTTCCAGATTTCCTACATTCTGTCCAAAATTTGTGGTTCTATTATGCAAAGGAAAGAAACTATCGCACAAAGTGTGTTTTCCTATTGATCTAAATGCAAAAACTTTGCATTTCTGTTTGCTATATCTCAATTTCTAATAAAGCTACAGCCATGCCGTTTTGCACATGATTGGAGTACCTTATTCCCTACATTCTTGCAAAAATTTACAGTTCTATGTTCTAGAAGAGGGAAAATATCGCACAAAGTGTGTTTTCCCATTAATTTCATTGTAAAAATCCATTTTTCTTTTTGCTATATCTCAATTTCCATTAAAGCTACAGCAATGCAGTTTTGCTCATGATTGAAATACATTATTCCTTACATTCTCGCAAAAATTTAAAGTTCTCTTTTGTATAGGAGAGAAAATATCACACAAAGTGTGTTTTCTTTTTGCTATATCTCAATTTTTATTAAAGCTACAGCCATGCCGTTTTGCACATGATAGGAGTACCACATTCCCAATTTTCTGGAGAAAAGTTATGATTCTATTATGTATTGGAATAAAACTTTCACACAAAGTGTATTTTTTCATTGATTTCAATTTAAAAACCATTTTCTTCTTCCTATATCTCAATTTCTATTAAAGCTACAGCCATGACGTCTCGCACCAGATTGAAGTACCTCTTCCCCTACATTCTTGCAAAAATTTACTGTTCTATGTTGTATAGGAGAGAAAATGTCACAGTAAGTGTCTTTTCTTATTGATTTTATAACAAAAACTCCACTTTTCTTTTTGCTATACCTGAAACCATTTGTAAAGACTGACCAACCCACTGAGGAGCCATCCTTTGCCCCATCTGTATAAACAAAATCATGCCCTTGTTACGTCCAAGAGAGGCGTTCAAACTTTTGTTGGTATACTGACTTATCAGTACTGGTTTTGGGCAAGGCGGCAAGCAATAAATCAATACGTGGCTCTGGCACTGTCAAGGGTGGCCCAGAGGTAAGCAGTACAGGCTGCACCCTAGGCCAAGTCACACCCAGGCTGGTAAGACCGTCCATCCACCACACACCAAACAGAGGGGGAACCTGTGGGTGGCGGTCAAATGGCCATCTCTTAGCGTTACTGAAGATAGCCAGGTGTGTAGGGTGCTGTGGGTGATCTTTCAGCCACAAAATATATGCAGCAGCAAGGTACTGCCACCGCACAGTCAGT
Organism: Trigoniulus corallinus; assembly: GCA_013389805.1. NCBI lineage: Eukaryota > Metazoa > Arthropoda > Diplopoda > Spirobolida > Trigoniulidae > Trigoniulus > Trigoniulus corallinus. The sequence continues at coordinate 3,983,622 of JAAFCE010009123.1, read as the reverse complement.
GGTGGTTCACCAGTCTCAGCATAAAGGCTGCATGCTGGACTTGTGCTGAACGCCCCAATGGACACCCGGATGCATGCGTGATGAACACTGTCCAGCATCCGGGGAGTAGATAGAGCAGCCTGGCCATATACGCTGCAGCCATTATCGAGACGGGATCAAACAATTTACCAGTAGAGTCGTAGCATCACCATTCAATCTGCCCCAAAACCAGTTCCCTGTAGGCACCGCAGAATATTCAGGGACCGAAGGCACTTAGCCTTCAGCTACTTCAAGTGTGGGACCAATGTAAGACGGCTGTCAAAACGGAGACCAAGAAACCGGGCCCCCCCTCTACAACTGGGAGGAGGCGGCCATTAAAGGTAAGCTGAGGCTCAGGGTGGAGCCCTCGCTTATGCCAGAAGTGCATGACCATTGTTTTGTCAGTGAAGTGGCAAACTTGTTGGCACTGTTTAGTTGCAGTTGCAGCTGACGCTCAATGCTGCGAATCGTGGCAGCCTGGTACCTGATAGAAAAGTCGTCCACAAAGAGGGACGACTTTACCGGGGGGTGAATGGAGGATGGTAGGCTATTCATTGAAACAGCAAATAGCGTCACACTCAAGACGCTCCTCTGTAGGACCATATTCTCCTGCAGGAAGGCCGAGGAGTAGGTGTTACCCACACGCACTCTGAAGGACCGTTCGGACAAAAAGCTATGGAGGAAGAGGGGCAGATTACCCCTGAGCCTTCACTTGTGCAAGGTCTCCAGTATACCAAGGCACCATGATGTATCATATGCCATCTCCACATCGAAGAAGAAAGCCACTAAGTGCTGTCTGTGGAGAAAGGCCTTACAGACCGCAGTCTCTAGTAAAATCAGATGATCCACCAAAGACCAGCCAGCATGGAAGCCTCATTGGGCATTGGCCAGAAGGTTGTGCCGTTCCAGATACCACACTAGGCGCCAATTCACCATGCGTTCCATGGTTTTGCAAAGACAGCTCATCAGTGAAATGGGTCTGTAATTTTCTGGAAGGCTACTATCCTTCCCGTGTTTTTGGAGTGGGATTATAGTAGCCTCTTGCCAACCTGCAGGGATTTCATGATGCAGCCAGATGTAATTGAATACTTCAAGGAGGTATCTAATGCCTTTCTCTGGTAGGTGTCGTTGCATTTTATAGTGGATGCTATCTGGTACAGGGGCAGTATCCCTGGCTCTTGCTAGAGCTGCCTGTTGCTCCCAAGAAGTAAATGGATTGTTATACCCCTCGGCGACACCCCCAGCAAAATTAAGTTGCTGGCGTTCTGCTGCTTCTTTATACTGCATAAATGCTGCCATGTAGTACTGGGAACTTGAGACGGCTGCAAACGTCCTTCCCAGTTCCTCAGCCACCTCACACAGCAGAAGGCAATGTCTTCCTTGTACAAGGAGACCTGAGCCACATGATGGTAAATATCAGCCTTGGATCTTCCTCAGCGTTTCCCAGACTTTCTTGGAGAACGTGTGATGGGTTAGTGAGGAGACGTACTGACTCCATGAGGAGCGCTCCTGATCAGCCTCCCTGATCACCCATCGTGCATATGCCCAGGGACGGAGAAAGTCGATACGGTTGGCCTCGGTAGGACGACATTGGAAGCAGCAAAGGGCTAGTCGGCAAGCCCGAATCGCACTCCGACAATTCTCCGTCCACCATAGCACCCATGCTCATGGTGGGTTACACGAGCTCTGGGTGATGGATGCCAATTCCGCTGCGACCACTACTTCTGTGAAGTGACTCACTAGGTCGTTTACCCCATCAAAATCACAAAGTGGGTGAAAGTAGATATGGTGGGCGAACCCCTCCCAGTCTGCCTGAAGCAGACACCACCGTGGTGGGTGCTGGGGCAATGCCCCATCTCCACTGCTAATCCTGTTGTGGAAGTGATTGCTTCCACAATGGTCTGACAAGACCTCCCACTTCAAACCTTGTGCCAACCCAGGAGAGCCGATGGAAAGGTCTGTGCATGACAGGCCACCAGTGGCAGTCATCATATATGTGGGGGCACCTGTGTTGAGAACAATGAGGCCATTGTGTGACACTAATTGTTCCACAAGGTGCCCTCGGGTGGTGTGACTGTCCAAGCCCCATTGGGGATTATGGGCATTAAAATCACCCATAATCAAGAAGGGTCTTGGAAGCTAGGCGCTGAGGGAGTCAAGGTCTGCCTATGGGATATCATTCCCAGGTGGCATGTAGAGGGAACATAGAGTGGGAGGCACAGCCCTTTGCAATGAGACCGCCACTGCTTGCAGAGGCGTCTGCAGAGCCACTGGCCGAGGCATGCACCAATTCTGGATAAGGATAGCCACCCCTCCCACAGGGTGGCTTTCTTGCTGCCAGGTGTCTGCATATACAGTGTACTTCCGTAAAGACATGGGGGTATGCAGACGGGAGATGCAGACGGGGTTGTGCCTCAAGATCATCAGTTTGATCTCGTCTCTCTTGTGGGTAAACCCTTGACTGTTCCATTGTAGGAAATTTACCATCATGTGGACTTAGGCGGCTTGTTTCTATTCCTCCCTTTTCTCAATCCCACTGCAGAAAGGGGAGGGACGAAATCAATTGGTTCGTCGTCCTCCATCTCGAAGGAGGAATCCGTATTGTGCCCCACTTTGGGCATGAAACCACCCCGTGCTCTCTCCCATTGGCCAGAGAGCTTGGGTGAATGAACCAAGGAAACACGGCCCATGGCAGTAATGGGGGTGTCCCTACTATCTTTCCTTTTTTTACACCCACCAGCCCCTCTGTGGAGGAGGTTGGCTGGGTTGTGACAGGGAGGGAGGCCTTTAAGGGAGATGCCTCTCTTTGATGAGTGGCATCAGGGGTGGAGTCAGAAGAAGCCATGGAATTGAGGTCGGGGTCCGTCTGGCAGCCAATGCTTGCACAGACCGGCACCCCATGGACTTCATGGGCCCGAGAGGGCGTTAAACGGATGAGAGGGGGGAGCTGAGGTAGAGTGTCCATCTGGGTACAGACAGACGACACAGCAGCTGCCTTCGCAGCACCTGCATAGGACACTCCACGACTGGAAGTCCCTGGCAAGGCTAGAAGCTGCCACGCATCTGGAAAACTGATACCCTTCTGGACACGAAGCTCCTGAATCGCACATTCCTGCAGCCAAGTGGGGCAGTCCCAAGAAGAGGCAGGGTGGTTGCCCTTACAGTTTAAGCTGACAGGTGCAGTCATACAAGGCTTGGGGGAGTGGTCACCCTGTCCACAAGTGCCACACATGGCATTGGCAGAACACGAATTCTGTCCATGGCCATATCGCTGGCCCTTGAAGACTCGAAGTGTACGTGGGATGAAGGCACATACAGGCAAGCGGAGGTAGCCAGCCATGATGTGCTCCAGCACCTTGGGCCTACCAAAGGTCAGCATTAAGCAGTCAGATGGGCGGGATTCTCCATCCTGTCGGACCAAGGTGTGGCAAACAGCCACCACACCCTGGTCCCTGAGCTCCTCCGCTATCTGCTCCTCTGATTCCCCGTGTAGGTCAGGGCACCGCACCACACCTCTACTGGCGTTTAAGGTGCGATTTGGTTCGACCACAATTGGGATATCACTGAGCTTCCGCAGTCTCAGTAGTGCCTCTATCTGGTGAGGGGTGGATGCCTCCACCAGCAAAGTTGCATTGCACAGTTTATTGACCGAAGTCCCCGGCAATGCCCTTGATGTTTTTGGGGATAAGGAAGGGTGACGCCTTCCTAAAGGCTGCACCATCCTCCCCAGAGATGGAAATAAACCGGGGAGGATAGGAAGAAGTTATGGACTGGTGTTTGACAGAACCTAAAGTCTTAGATGCAGGAACATGCTGTGCATCAGTGGTGGAACCCTGCACCTTAAGGCTAAGAGGTCGCTGCCTCTTGTTAAGGGCAGGTGCCAATGCAAATGATGCCACAGGTTCGTTCCCTGATCCAGTTGGCTTACTGGGGGAACGCGGCCTCGTTATTGGAGCAGTACATGTCTCCATCAGCTCAGTGGCAGCTGGCCCACTCCGTTGGGTGGGACCGAGCCCGCCATCTTCCGGCTCAACACAAGTCAATGAAACTAAAGAAGGGGGAGTGTTGGGGTTATTTGTAGAGGCCCCCAGCCTCTGCTTCATATTTGCCATAATTTGTATTAATTATGTTTTCGCTGACTGCAGGTCTTACCCACCACACGGAGCCCTACCCAGGGACGCCCATTTGGGTCGTCGAGACTACTCGGACAGGATACTGTTAGGGTGGCATAATCCCCAAGTACCATACCATTGGCATCAGGGTTGACTGCCGGTCCACTTACAGTCACCCTATGAGGCATAACCATTTATGCGCCCCTGGCCGATTGACCAAGACTGGGCTACTGCCTTGGCCTCCCGTTTTCCCTCTAAGATGTGGCCAAAGTGATGTTTTGAAGACTGTGGATCGCAACCCTAACCCCTCGATGTCTGTCAGCCACCTCACCAGTGTGGAGTTGCCAGGAGAAATCACAGGGCATATGCCTCCTCAATCACCAGGATCTGCTTTTCCCAGGTTATGGGTCTCCACGCATGGCAAACACGTGGGTAGTCATTTGTTTACGGTCACCTCATTGAGGAGACTACATCGACCACGTACAAGTCAGTTTGGACACTCAAAAAACCATGATTTTGGTATTGTCTTGTCCTGAACACATCATAGACAGAGATGACAGTGGTGTTTTCCAGACTGGGGCAAGAAAAAGTCACCCCTTTTAGTTGCCTCTTACAACATGCAGGTATGCAGTGTGCCTATTCTACCCCGGGCTCACACAGGTAACGAACATCAAGGTTCGACATAATCCATGTAGATATAGTAGGACCATTGCCTCCTTCTCAAGGAAATTATTACATTAAAGCAACATGTGGAACTCCAGTCATGAAGCACATGACTGGAGTACCACATTCCCTACATTTTTGCAAAAATTTACAGTTCTATTTTTATATAGGAGAGAAAATATCACACATAGTGTGTTTTCCCATTGATTTTAATGGCAAAACTTCATTTTTCTTTTTGCTATATCTGAATTTCTAAAAAAGGTATAAAAAGTTATTGCACATGATTGGAGTACCACATTCCCAAAATTCTTGCAGAAACTTTTGGTTGTATTATGTATAGCAGAGAAAAAAGTGTGTTTTCCCATTGATTTAAATTGAAAATCTTCATTTTTCAATATCTCAATTTGTATTAAAGCTACAGCCATGCCTTTTTGAACATCATTTCAGTACCTCACTCCCTACATTCTGGACAAAGTTTACAGTTTTATCATGTATAGGAGAGAAATCTCAGAAAGTATTTTTTCTCATTGATTTTAATGAAAAAAACTGCATTTTTCTTTTTGCTACATCTCAATTTCAATTAAAGCTGCAGCTATGCTTTTTTTCACATGATTGGAGTACGACATTCCCTACATTCTGGCCAAAATTTACATTTCTATCATTTGCATTTCTTTCAATGGAAAAAATTAATTTTTCTTTCTGCTTTATCTCAATTTCTATTTAAGCTACACCCATGCCGTTTTATACAAGATTGGAGTACAACATTCCCAAATGTCTGGCAAAAATTTACAGCTCTTTTTTACATAGGAGAGAATATATTACAGAAAATGTGTTTTCTGTTTGAATTGAATGGAAAAATTTAATTTTTCGTTATCCTATATTTTAATTTTCATTAAAGCTACAGCCGCACTATTTTGCAAATCATTGGAGCATCACATTCCCTACATTCTGGCTAAAATTTACAGTTCTGTCACAAAGTGTGTTTTCCCATTGAATTCAATTAAAAAAAATTAATTTTTTTTTGCTACTTCTCAATTTCAATTAAAGCTACAGCTATTAAGTTTTGCACATGATGGCAGTACCACATTCCCAA
>JAAFCE010009123.1:3843721-3865312 GCA_013389805.1 Trigoniulus corallinus | reverse complement strand
TAAAGGTGCAGCCCTGCCGTTTTTCTCACGATTGGTGTAGCTCATTCCCTACATTCAGACAAAAAATTTGCAGTTCTATCATGTATAGGAGTTCTATCTCTTTTACTATTAAAGCTACAGCCACGCCGTTTTTCACTTGACTGGAGTACCACATTCCAAACACTCTTGATAAAAGTTATTATTCTATTATGTATAGAAAAGAAAATATGGCATAAAGTGTGTTTTCCCATTGATTTTAATGGAAAAATTTTTCTTTTTGCTATGTTTAATATTTTATCAAAGCTACAGCAATGCCATTTTGCACATGAATGGAGTACCTCATTCCCTACATTTCTCTAAAATTTGCAGTTCAATGGTGTATAGGAGAGAAAATATCACACAAAGTGTGTTTTCCTAATGATTTTAATGTAGAATCTTGATTTTTCTTTTTGCTATATCTCAATTTCTATTAAAGATACAGCAATGCCATTTTGCACATGGTTGGAAACCCTCAATAACTACATTTTTGCAAAAATTTACAGTTCTAGGTTGAATAGAAGAGAAAGCTTTGCACAAAGTTTTTTCCCTTTGATTTCAATGTTAAAACTCCATTTTTGTTTTTTGTATATCTGAATTTCTATTAAAGCTACAGCTATTCATTTTTGTAGATGATTGGAGTACTTCATTGCCTACATTCTCACATTAATTTACAGTTCAATGTTACAGTTCTATGATTTCAATATAAAAACTTCATTTTCTTCTTGCTATATCTCAATTTCTATTAAAGCTACAAACATGCCGTTTTGCACATGATTAGAGTACAACATTCCCTACATTCCGACCAAAATCTGTGGTTCTATTACGTATAGGAAGGAAAATATCACACAATGTGTGTTTTCCCATTGACTTAAATGGAAAATCTTAATATTTCATTTTGCTTTATCTCATTTATGATTGAAGCTACAGCTATGCTGGTTAACACATTACCTACATTCTCAAAAAAATAAACATTTCTGCATTGTATTCAAGAGAAAATGCCACACAAAGTGTATTTGATTGATTTCGATGCATGTGAATTTCATTGCATGAGCAATTGCTACATGTGAATTTCTATTAAAGCTTCAGCTATGCCATTTTACATATGATTGGAGTACCACATTCCCTGCATTCTACTTAATATTTGCAGTTCGGCATGTGAAGAAGGCAAAATGCACAAAGTGCGTTTTCCTATTAATTTCAATGGAAAAAACTTCATTTTTCTTTTTAATATATCTCAATTTCTTTTAAAGCTACAGCCATGCCATTTTCCACATAATTGGAGTACCTCATTCCCCACATTCTCACAAAAATTTACAGTTCTATGTGGTATAGGATAGAAAGTATCGCACAAAGTGTGTTTTTCTATTTATTGAAATGGAAATACTAAAGTTTTCTTTTTGCTATATCTCAATTTCTGTTAAAGCAACAGCCATGCCGTTTTTGCACGTGATTGGAGTACCTCATTCCCTACATTCTCACAAAAATTCAAAGTTCTATGTTGTATAGTATAGAAAATATGTTGTATAGTATATAAAAACTTCATTTTTTTTGTTATATCTCAATTTCTATTAAAGCTACAGCCTTGCCGTTTTGCAAATGATTGGAGTAACTCATTTCCTAAATTCTTGCAAAAATCTACAGTTCTATTTGGCATAGGAGAGAAAATATCACACAAAGAATGTTTTCCCATTGATTTCATTTTAAAAACTCCATTTTTCTTTTTGCTATATCTCAATTTCAATTAAAGCTACAGCCATGTCATTTTGCAAATGATTGGAGTACCTCATTCCCTACATTCTCGCAAAAAATTATAGTTCTATTTTTTTATTGGAGAGAAAATATCGCAAAAAGTATGTTTTTTATTGATTTCAACATAAAATCTTTATTTTTCCTTTCACTATATCTAAAATTCTATTAAAGCTGCACCCATGCCTTTTTATACATGATTGCAGTACCTCTTTTCCTGCAGTCTTTTAAAAAATTTACAGTTCTATGTTGTATAGAAGAAAAAGTATCACACAAAGTGTGTTTCATATTGAATGTGCTTTATCCTTATTTCTATTAAAGCTACAGCCATGCCATTTTGCACATGATTGGGTTACCACATTCCCAACATTCCGAGTAATGTTATGATTCTATTATGGGTAGGAAAGAAAATATAGCACAAAGCATTTTTCTTTTTGCCATTTCTGAATTTCTATTAAAGCTACAGCCATGCCGTTTTGCATATGAGTGGAATACCTCATTCCCTAGATTCTCACAAAAAGTTACAGTTCTATGTTTTATAGGAGAGAAAATATTGCACAAAGTGTGGTTTCCCATTCATTTCAATGTCAAAACTCCATTTTTCTTTTTGCTATTTTTAAATTTCTATTAAAGCTACAGCCATGTCGTTTTGCACATGATTGGAGTACCTCATTCATTGGAGTACCTCATTTGGTCAATATGGCAGTGGAGAGACAAACTCTCATTCTTCTTCCAAAACCCTAGGCTTAAATTCCTCTGATCCCTCTACAACACCAATAATGGCAGGGTGGCTTTTTATTAGGCCCTCCACCTAATCCTTTCCATTGCTATTCCACAGCCGAATGGTCCTTGGTAAGAATGACCAGTAATATGGGTCTGTTTTGCCCTAATCTCCTTTAATTTATACAAATGATCCTATATCCCTTTGTACTTAGCAGGGGACACACATCGAACCAGAGGTCCATCACACACCAGCAGCTGCCGTTGATAAACACACCTATACTGTGAAATGTTTGCTGCTGGCTTAGTGTATCCCAACCTACTTCCATGAACATGTCAGACACACTCTTCCTGTGAGAAAACCTGTGGAATACAATTCTTGCTGCCCATTTCTGTATCCTTTTAATCTCCCAAGATAATTCCTGCCTGAAGGGAAACTAAATTGGACTACCACACTCCAAAATTGGTCACATCGTTGAAATATATGCTGTTTCCCTCACCTCCCTTGTGCTGTCCCAAAGGACCCTTCTAATCAGACGGAGGAATTGACCAGCCCTCCAACCAATTTACTAACATGATCCTTCCAGGTACCTTGGTTATTTAGAATTATTCAAAGATTCTTATGGGTCCCAACTCTCTCAACCCTCACTCCACCAATATATTAATCAAAATCAAGTAGCTCCCTAGATCTGGATATTGTAAGAATCCTACAATTTTTCAGATTAAATGGCAGTTCCCATTTTAAACACCAATTGTAAATCTTATTGAGATCCTGTTGTAATTGTGTACAGGATGATAACCCCTCGTCTAATACCCAGGCTGTACATGTGTCATCTGCAAATAGTTCAAAAGAAGGAACTAATGTCAAACCCTATGTCATTCACATAGAGAATGTACAACAAAGGACCCAAATCATTTCTTATAGGTACCCCTGATGTGGCTGGTTTCAATTCAGATGCACTACCCCTTTACATTACCTCTCTGTTACCCTCTGGGGATCCATGACAAAAGCTGGTTCGAACTCTAAGAATACAACATCAACCTGCTTCCTCTTGTCTAAAGCCCTTTGAATATAATCCATCATGCAAGCCATTTGGTTGTCACATGACCCCCTTTCCTAAATCCATGCTGATTGTTGCTATGGATGCCATCCTTTTCCAGATATCTCATAATAGAAAAGAATATGATGTGTTCAAAAACATCGGATAAAGCACTCGTTAATAATACTGATCTTTAGCACTTAGGGTCTGCTGTTTCTCCTGACTTTAAAATTGGTACCACATTAGCCAGTTTCCATGATGATGGAACAATACACATGTCTCATGACTTTCAAAATATTTTCACTGGGTAATAGCTAAGTATCCCTAAATGTCACTGCATAATATATGGAGAAATGCCCTGAGGTACTTTGGGCCATTGGTAAACTGAAACCTAGTCTGTCTTCTGGCCCTGATATCTTCCCCTCCACTTTATTAAAGGCATATCGCTGCATTTGGCCCCAGCTACTAGGGAGATACCTTTGGCTTGGAAGACAGCCCATGTTCTGCCTATTTATAAGTCGGGATCAACTACAAGTCCAGAAAATTACTGGTCTTTTACCTCCAACAGTGAAGGTATTTGAACGGATTATCCAGTGGAAAATTTGGAACTGGAGTAGGAAGTTCCTCTCCTCATGTCAGCATGGTTTCATCCTTCAGCAATCCACAGAGACTAACTTATTAGCCCACTTTCAGGCCATTCAGGAAGCCCTTGCCAAGCATGCACAGTATGATGTCATCTACTTGGACCTGTCTCGTGCATTTCACAGTGTTCCTATCTCACTACTGATTGAGATGCTCGCATGGTATGGGCTGGACACAACGTTGTGCACATTTCTCACTAATTACCTGACAGGTAGGGTGAATACTCTGAAGATTGGGACCCATGTGAGTTCCTGCACATTTATGCAATCAGTGGGGGTACACGGGGCAGTTGCTTAAGCCCATTGCTTTTTGCTATATATCTTAATGATATATTTGGGGTGGCCCCACCCGAGGTGCAGATTCTGGCATTTGCAGATGATCTAAAATTAGGAAAAGTGATACATCAGCCAGTGGATGCCCAAGTTCTTCTGACGGCCCTCTTAGCAGTTGAAGACTGGCTAGCAATAAATGACCTGAATATCAATAAATCCAAAACATCATCAATAACCTTTTCTAACAAGCGACACCCTCTACAATGCCAATACTTTTATTAGGACAATTCACCTCTTAAAAAATCCAACACTGTTAAGGACCTCAGCATCTATTTAGACTCCAAGTTCACTTTGGGTGAACATGCTCAACATCTTTCCGTAGTAACAAAGGCCCACTTAGCAGTAATTAAAGGCCTAGGCGACATTTATTTGAATCCACAATTATGTAGACATCTGTTTAAGGTACTTATCCATCCCAAGATACTGTATGGTTTGAACTGCAGGGCTATATGCGCCCATTCTCACTATTGCCGTTTACAGAAGTTATATGATCGGTTTGTCACTAACCTATATGTCTCCCCCAGGATCCCCGCTGTAACGTTTCAGGCCCATGCCAATTATGTTTCTACACTTGTGCATGGTGGTTCTCGTGATGCCCTGGCATTTCAAGATCAGATTAGGTTTGCTAGACTGTTGTTGTTGTATAGAATTTACAACAACAAATTAGACTGCCCACATTTAATAACAGAACTGAATTTTAGGGTGCTGAATAAGCGAACCCAGTCCTCCGATCTATTTCAACCTAACGTAAAAGTTCCAACAATTATTTAGCTATCACAGTGCGATTTTAATAATCTCCATCTCAGTATTGATGATTTGATTGCTTTACTATCTACTTTCAAATGGCAGGTTCGGCAGTGTTGACGGAACCAGTAAAAGTAATCCCACCCCCATCCTCTCCATGACATTACGCTTATCCTAGCAGCAAACCGCAGTTTGGGTTCGACCCGTTTGGTTTGTTGCCCCCTTCCCCCAAAAACAACAACAACACAAATGTTCCAAACATAGCTTCAGAGCACCTGATAACTTGGAATTTGAATTAGGCTGCACACAGCCCAAATCCAACCCTGGTAAATTGAAGTCCCCTACAAGAATTACTAGTGGTATCTTCTCATTTTTATATATATGCTCCAATGATTGTGACAGTCTTATAAGTGGGAGTGGATCGTCACCTGGTAGATGATACTTACATATTTCTTCCCTATTAGTACCCTTCCTATTGATATCGTGAATAAACCTGGCATAAGATGACTTGGTACCTTTCCTAAAAAAATCGGCAATAAAATCCTTCATTTTTGTACCAATCCTTGAGACAGCCCTTGCATTAAAATGAAACCCATCAACAGCAAACCAATGTTGGAGATCTGAGAAACATGCTCTGTAATCCAGTAGTTCTTTCTCAATAGCCTGACCTTCAGAAAAAACCCTATTATTGATCCAATAGCCCTTTACGGCAGTTAACCTGCCTTTATTCTGTCATTCCACAACAGGGCACAGCATAACTCTTGCCTTTAGCCAAAATCTTTTTAACTAATAGCCATATCCATAATTCCCTTCAGAACTTCAACTGCACGTTTATCAAGAGTTATATAATTTTATCCTATATGTAAAATCGTTATGCAGTCCTCCTTTTCCCCTTTCATAATACCTTCAATCCTACCCTTTATGTCTTCCAACCATGAATCAGGAAGTGAAGCCACACTAATCACCCTCTCTGTAGCCCTTCTGGCAGAGCCCAGCTATAAACACCCTTTAAGTTTGTGTCCCAAAGTACAAGAATGGATTTGCCAGGAGATGGGGTTTGTACATATGTCGAGCCCTCTTCACTAACCTCTGCAAATCCTCCACAGGTAGAAACCTGAAGAATAGAAGCAGGCAAATGGCTATCCTCTGCATCTGATTCCCTAACCCTCTTCCCTTGCAATGTGGGTTTCATTTTTTGACTATCCATTGTTTGTTTGTTTGTTTAGGTTTTAGGGCCCATCAACTACAATGGTCATTAGGGTCCAGAAAGACAATCATCATGGTGGGGGTGTAAATGGCCTTGCCACCATGATGGCAATAAGTAAGGGCAAAAGCCAACTAAAACTAACACATACAAAAGGCAATAGCTAAATAAATAGAAAGGAATAATAATAGGCAAAAGCCAAAACCAGAAATAAAAGTAAAATCCACAAAAACGGAAACAGACATAACAATAAAAGTGGCAAAAGCCAAAACAGACATAACAATAAAAGTGGCAAAAGCCAAAAGAGTCATAACAATAAACACGGCAAAAGCCAAAACAGTAACAACAATAAACACGGCAAAAGCCAAAATAATTCCAGAATAAATTCCAAGATGTCTAAATCAAACCATGTATAAATAAAAGCCAAGCAAGCACAACCTCCTCCATCCATGACTGGTGGCACGGGGAGACCCAGAGCTCAGGAGTGTCCTTCAGTGTGCGGAGTTTGTTGGTGGTCTCCACAAACCACTGGGCCCGCCATTGTTCATGGACGGCCCGCTGCACCATCGGGAGAGCATTGGAGGAGGGGACAGCAGTGTTAGGTATATCTGGCAAGTGGGCCACCTGATGGGCATGGGCATTCGCCCTCTCATTGCCCAGGATACCAACATGCCCCAGGACCCACATGAACAACACTGTCTTGCCCTGCTTACAAATCACAAGCAGCAATCTGTGAACACCCTGGACGATGGCATGTCTGTCATATAGGGTGTGCAACAGCTGAAGGGAGCATAACGAGTCAGTTGCAACAACAAAGTGTCTCTCATTCAATACTTGGATGAGCTCTAGTGCCCTGTGCAGAGCTGTGAGTTCTGCAGTTGAGACGCTGGTGACGCCTGGAAGGCGGCCCCCCCTATGAGAAAACCAGTTGTAAAGACTGACCAACCCAACAAGGAACCATCCTTTGACCCATCCGTGTAAATAAAAACATGGCCTCGAAAGGTCCAAGAGAGGCATCTAAACTTTTGTTGGTACACTGACCTATCGGTACTGGTATTGGGTAAGGCTGCAAGCAACAAATCTGAACTTGGCTCTGGCACTGCCCAGGGTGGCACAGAGGCCAGCAGTACAAGCTGCACCCTAGGCAGAGTTACACCCAGGCCAGTAATACCGTCCATCCACCACACACTGAATGGAGGAGGAACCCCCATGCGGTTGTCGAATGGCCGTCTGATAGCATTACTAAAGACGGCTGCGTGTGTGTAGGGTGCTGTGGCTGACCTTACAGCCACAAAATATATGCAGCTGCAAGGTACTGCCGCCACACAGTCAGTGGTGGTTCTCCAGTCTCAGCATAAAGGCTGAGTACTGGACTTGTGTGGAACGCCCCAATGGACACCCGGATGCCAGCATGATAAACACTGTCCTGCATCCGGAGAGTAGATGGAGCAGCCAGGCCATATATGCTGCAGCCATAATCGAGATGGGATCGAACGAGTGACTGGTAGAGTTATAGCTTCACCGTTCGATCTGCCCCAAAACCAGTTTCCTGCAGGCACCGCAGAATATTCAGGGACCGAAGGCACTTAAACTTCAGCTCCTTCAAGTGTGGGACCCATGTCAGATGGCTGTCAAAACGGAGACCAAGAAACCGGGCCACTTCTACAACTGGGAGGAGGCGGCCATTCAAAGTAAACTGAGGCTCAGGGTGGAGCCGTCACTTACGACAGAAGTGCATGACCATTTTTTTCTCAGGGGAGAACTTATAGCCACGTGAAGTGGAAAACTCATTGGCACTGTTGAGTGCAAGTTGCAGCTGACGCTCAATGCTGTGCATCGTGGCAGCCCGGTACCTGATAGAAAAGTCATCCACAAAGTGTGACGACTTTACAGGCGGTTTGAATGGAGGATGGTAGGCCATTCACTGCAACAGCAAAGAGCGTCACATTCAAGACGCTCCCCTGTGGGACACTATTCTCCTGCACGATGGCCGAGGAGTAAGTGTTACAAACATGCACTCTGAAGGTCCATTCGGAGAAAAAGCTGTGGAGGAAGAGCAGCAGATTACCCCTGAGCCCCCACTGGTGCAATTTCTCCAGTATACCATGGCGCCATGTGGTATCATATGCCTTCTCCACTAAGTGCTGTCTGTGGAGAAAGGCCTCATGTACCACAGTCTCCAGTGAGATCAGATGATCCACCAAAGACCTGCCTGCACAGAAGCCACATTGGGCATTGGCCAGAAGGTTATGCCATTCCAGATACCACACCAGGCGCCAATTGACCATGCATTCCATGGTTTTGCAAAGACAGCTTGTCAATGAAATAAGTCTGTAATTTTCTTGAAGCCTACCATCCTTCCGAGGTTTTTGCAGTGGGATGATAGTTGCCTCTCGCCAACTTGCAGGGATTTCATGCTGCTGCCAAATATAATTTAATACCTCAAGGAGGTATATAACGCCTTTCTCTTAAAGGTGTCATAGGATTTGATAGTGGATGCTATCTGGTCCAGGGGCAGTATCCCTGGCTCATGCTAGAGCTGCCTGCAGCTCCCAAGGGGTAAATGGATTGTTATACCCCTCGGTGACACCCCCAGAAAAATTAAGTGGGTGGCGTTCTGTAGCTTCTTTAGACTGCATAAATGCTGCCATGTAGTGCTGGAAACTGGAGATGGCTGCAAACGTCTTTCCCAGTTCCTCAGCCACCTTACAAGGCAGAAAGCGATGTCTTCCTTGTACAAGTAGACCTGAGCCACATGATGGTAAATATCAGCCTTGGATCTACCTCAGTGTTTCCCAGACTTTCTTGGAGGGCATGTGATGTGTGAGTGAGGAGAAGTACAGACTCCATGAGGAGCACTTGGTCTGCCTGATCACCTGTTGTGCATATGCCCTGGCTCAGAGATAGTCGATGCGATTGGCGTTGGTAGGACGAGATTGGAAGCAGCAAAGGGCTTGTCGGGGAGCCCAAATCACACTCCAACAATCCTCCAACCACCATGGCACCCATGCTCATGGTGGGTTACACAAGCTCTGGGGGACGGATGCCAATGCCGCCCTAAACACCACTTTTGTGAAGTGACTCACTAGGTCGTTTACCCCATCAAAATCACATTGGGCAAAAGTAGATATGGCAGGCGAACTCCTCCCAGTCTGCCTGATGCAGACACCACCATGGTGGGTGCTGGGGTAATACCCCATCTTCACTGCTAATCTTGATGGGGAAGTGATCACTTCCACAAGGGTCTGACAAGACCTCCGACTGCAAACCTGGTGCCAACCCAGGAGAGCAGATGGAAAGGTCTATGCATGACAGGCTTCCAGTGGCAGTCATCATATGTGTGGGGGCACCTGTATTGAGAACAATGAGGCCAACTTGTGACACCCATTGTTCCACAAGTTGCCCTCAGGGATTGTGACTGTCCGAGCCCCATTGGGGATTATGGGCATTAAAATCCCCCATAATCAAGAAGGGTCTTGGAAGCTTGGCGCTGAGGGAGTTGAGGTCTGCCCATGGGATATCAATTCTAGGTGGCATGTTGAGGGAACATAGAGTTGTGGGAACAGCCAGTTGCAATGAGACCGCCACTGCTTGCAGAAGCATCTGCAGATCCACTGGCACATGCATGCACCCATTCCGGATAAGGATAGCCACCCTGCAGGATAGCTTCCTTGCTGCCGGGTGTCTGAATATACAGTGCACCCCCATAACGACATGGGGGTATCGCTTCGACACAGGATCTCCTGGAGGGAGTTGCAGATGGGGTTGTGCCTTGAGATCATCAGTTTGATCTCATCCCTCTTGTGAAAAAACCCTCGAAAGTACCATTGTAGGAAATTTACCATCAAGTGGACTTAGGCGGCTTGTTTCTATTCCTCCCTTTTCTCCGTCCCACTGCAGAAAAGGGAGGGACGCCTTCAATTGGTTCATCCTCCTCCATCTCGAAGGAGGAATCCCCATTGTGCCCCAATTTGGGTGTGAACCCACCCCATGCACTCTGCCGTTGGCCATAGAGCTTGGGTAGACGAACCAAGGACACATGGCCCATGGCAGTAGTGGGCGGTGTCCCTACTATCTTTCCTCCTGTCACACCCACCGCCCCCTTCATGGAGGAGGTTGGCTGGGCTGGGTCAGGGAGGGAGGCCTTTAAGGGAGATGCCTCTCTTTGATGAGTTGCATCTGGGGCCTCCAAAGAAGCTGGCACCACCATTATTGGGGGGCCCACGCGTGGGCCAGAGGCGGCAGTGGAGCTTGAAGAAGCCATGGAAATAGGGTCGGGGTCCGTCTGCAGGCAATGCTTGCACAGACCGGCACACCACGGACCCCGTGTGCCTGAAAGGGCGTAAAACAGATGAGAGGGGGAGCTGAGGTAGTGTGTCCATCTGGGTGCAGACAGATGTCACAGCAGCTATCTTGGCAGCACCTTCATAGGACACCCCACGACTGGGGGTCCATGGCAAGGCTAGCAGCTGCCGTGCATATAGAAAGCTGATACCCTTCTGGACATGCAGCTCCTCGATCGCGCATTCCTGCAGCCAAATAGGGCAATCCCGAGAAGAGGCGGGGTGGTTGCCCTTACAGTTTATGAGAGAGGTGCAGTCTTACATGGCTCAGGGGAGTGGTCACCCAGTCCACAAGTTCCACACATGGCCTTGGCAGAACACAAAGTCTGTACATGGCCATATCACTGGCACTTGAAGCACCGAAGCAGGCTCAGGATGAAGGCACGGAATGGCAAGTGGAGGTAGCCAGCCATGACGTAATCTGGCACCTTGGCCCTACCAAAGGTCAGCACCAAGGGTTTCAGATGGGTGGGAATCTCCATCCCGTCGGACCAAGGTGCGGCATACAGCCACCACACCCTGGTCCCTTAGCTCCTCTGCTATTTGCTCTTCTGATTCCCCACATGGGTCAGGGCACCGCACTACACCTCTACTGGAGTTTAAGATGCGATGGGGTTCCACCACAATGGGGATGTCACTGAGCTTTCACATTTTTAATAATGCTTTGGTCTGGTGGGGGGGCAGATGCCTCCACCAACAAGGTGCCATTTCGCAGTTTCTTGACTGAGGTCACATCACCGGCAATGCCCTTGATGGCTTTGGTGATAAGGAAGGGCGACGCCTTCTCAAGGCTGCAACATCCTCACCAGAGATGGAATGTAAAAGAGCTTTCGCATTTTTAATAATGCTTCGGTCTGGTGCGGGGCAGATGCCTTCACCAACAAGGTGCCATTCTGCAGTTTCTTGACCGAGGTTACATCACCAGCAATGCCCTTGATGGCTTTGGTGATAAGGAAGGGCGACACGTTCTCCAAGGCTGTACCATCCTCCCCAGAGATGGAAATAAACCAGGGAGGATAGGAAGAAGGTATGGATGGTTGTTGGACTGCACCTAAAATCTTAGATGCAGGAACATGCTTTCCATCGGCAGTGGAACCCTGCACCTTAAGGCTAAGAGGTCGTTGCCTCTTGTTATGGGCAGGTGCCGATGCCATAGATGTCACAGGTTCGTTCCCTGATCCAGTTGGCTTACTGGGGGAATGGGGCCTATTTGTTGGAGCAGTACATGTCAGTGGCAGCTGGCCAACTCTGTTGGGTGGGACCAAGCATGCCATCTTCTGGCTCAACACAAGTCAATGAAACTAAAGAAGGGGGAGGGGTGGGGTTATTTGTAGAGGCCCCCAGCCTCTAGGTTATATTTGCCATAATTTGTATTAATTATTTTTTCACTGCCCACAGGTCTTACCCACCACATGGAGCCCTACACGGGGACGCCCATTTGGGTCATCGAGACTACTCGGACAGGATACTGTTAGGGTGGCATAATCCCTGATTACCAGACCATTGGCATCGGGGTTGACTGCCAGTCTGCATACAGTCACCCTTTGAGGCATAACCACTTATGTGCCCCCGGCCGATTGACCAAGACTGGGCTACTGCCTTGGCATCCCTTTTTCCCTGGAAGCTGTGACCAAAGTGATGTCTTGGAGACTGTGGATCGCAACCCTAGTCCCCGATGTCTGTCAGCCACCTCACCAGTGTGGAGTGGCCAAGAGACATTGCAGGGCATACGCCTCCTCAACCACCAGGATCTGCTTTTTCTATGTTGTGGGTCTCCACGCACGGCAAACATGTTGGTAGGCGTTTGTTTACGGTCACCTCAGTGAGGAGCCTGCATCAACCGAGAACAAGTCAGACCAAACGCTCAAACAACCACGATGTTGGTATCGTCCTTTCCAGAACATGTCATAGACAAAGATGATAGTGGTGTTGTCCAGTCAGGGGCAAGAAAAAGTCACCCCGTTTTGTCACCTCTTACGACATGCAGGTATGCAGTGTGCCTATTCTACCCCAGGCTCACACGGGTACTCTGGGAACTAATGTGCCATCAATATATTGATAGGGATATATGATAGGTAATTTAATCCAGAAAAAAGAAATGGCTAACATCTTTTTTAATTTAAAGCTAGGTTACTCTCCTTGAGCCACCTTTCCACAGCCATCACAGATTCCTGTAGAATAGATGCTGGGTTTATCCCTATTATCTCTTTTTAAAGTTTTTGATCATCAGCGAATGCAAGTGTAGATACAGCAGATGGAATATAAATATAAAGATCATTTGTATATAAATTAAATAATAGTAGAAACAGTGCACTACCTTGTGGTAAACCATTTTTTTAGTATAGTAGGAATTGCTTAATTCATGTCCAATCCTCACCCTTTTCTGAGAATGAGTAAGATAAGATTGTAGGAACCTGAATGTTTTATCTGCTAGACCATATGCCCTTGACTTTTTCAAAAGCAGCAGTATGGAAATCCAATCCAATGCATTTGAAATGTCTAGAAACAATGTATTCCCCTGATGTTTATTCTGGTATGCTCTGAAAATATTATTCATATGTAGCATTAAATTTTTCTCAGTGGAATGACCCTAACAGAAGCCATGTTTGATATATAGCTAAAAGAAAAATGTAGGGAATGAGGTACAATAATCATGTAAAAATGGTATAGCTGTAGCTTTAATAGAAATTGAGATATAGAAAAAGAATAATGGTTTTGACATTGAAATCAATAGGAAAACACACTCTGTGCAATATTTTCTTTCCTATGTCACATAGAACTGTAAATTTTGAGGGAATGTAGGGAATGATGTTAAATTGTGTGCAAAACGCCATGGCTGAAGCTTTGATAGAAATTGAGACATAGCAACATGAAAAATGGAGTTTTTACATTGAAATCAATGGCAAAACATGCTTTCTGCGATATTTTCTCTCCTATACAACATCGAACTGTTAATTTTTGTGAGAATGCAGGGAATGAGCTACCTTAATCATGTGCATAACTTCAGCTGCATAGCTTTAATAGAAATTGATATATATAGCAAAACGAAAAACGCAGTTTTTCGATTGAAATCAATGGGAAAACACACTTTGTGAGATAATTTCTTTTCTATGCATAATGGAATAATAACTTTTATCCAGTATGTTGGGAATGTAGTACTCCAATCATGTGTGAAACGCAATTCATAGAAAATCAGATACAGCGAAAAGAAAAATGGAGATTTTATATTCAAATCAATTGGAAAGCTCTTTGCGTGATATTTTCTCTCCTATGCGACATAGAACTGTAAATTTTTGAGAGAATGCAGGGAATTATTTACTCCAATCATGTGCAAAACGGAATGGCTGTAGCTTTAATAGAAATTGAGATATAGCCAAAAGAAAAATGGTTTTAAAATTGAAATCCAAGGGAAAACACTTTCTGTGATATATTTTCTCTCCTATACAACGTAGAACTGTAAAGTTTTGAGAGAATTTAGGAAATGAGGAACTCCAATGATGTGCAAAACGTCACAGCTGTATCTTTAATAAAAATTGAGACATAGCAAAAAGAATTATGAAGTTTTTGCAATGAAATCAATGGGAAAAAACACTTTGTGTGATATTTTCCTTCCTATACATAATAGAACTAAAAATGTTAGATAGAATGTAGGGAATTAGGTATTCCAATCATGTGCAAAACGGCATGATTCCAGCTTTAATATAAATTGAAATATAGCAGAAAGAAAAATGTAGTTTTTATATTGAAATCAATAGGAAAATACACTTTGTGCGATATTTTCTCTCCTATATAACATATAACTGTAAATTTTAGCAAGAATATAGGGAGTGTGGTTCTCTAATCATTTCCAAAACGGCATCACTGTAGGTTTAATAGAAATTCAGAAATAGCAAAAAGAAAATAGGCGCTTTTTCATTAAAATCAATGATAAACACTCTTTGTGTGATATTTTCTTTCCTATACATCATATAATCATAGCTTTTATCCAGAATTTGGAAATGTGGTACTTAAATCTTGTGCAAAACAACATGACTGTTGCTTTAATAGCAAAAAGTTTTTACAGAGTTTTTACATTGAAATCAATGGGTAAATACACTTTGTATTATATTTTCTCTCCTTGACATAATAGAATCATAACTTTTATCCAGTAAGTTGGGAATGTGGCACTGCAATCATTTGCAGAACGGTATGGCTGTAGCTTTAATAAAAATTGAGATATAGCATGAAGAAAAATGAAGTTTTTACATTAAAATCAATGGAAAAACACACTTTTGTCAATATTTTCTCTGCAATACAACATAGAACTGTAGATTTTGGCAAACATATGTACAGTATGAGGAACTCCATTTATGTGCTAAACGGCATTACTGTATCTTTAATAGAAATTGATAGTAAGCAAAAAGAAAAACGGAGTTTTTACATTGAAATCAGTTAGAAAAATCACTTTGTGCGATATTTTCATTCCTATATATAATACAATCATAACTTTCATCCAGAATGTTGGGAATGTGGTCCTGCAATCATGTGCGAAACAGGATAGCTGTAGCTTTAATAGAAATTGAGGTATAGCAAAAAGGAAAATGGAGTTTTAACATTGAAATCAATGGAAAAACACACTTTGTGCCTAATTTTTATTCCCATACATAATAGAATCATAACTTTTATACAGAAAGTGTTTGGAATGTGGTGCTCCAATCATGTCCAAACAGAGAAATGGAGGAGTGGAGATTTTTTAATGAAATCAATGGGAAATCACACTTTGTGAGATATTTTCTTTCCTACACATAATAGAATCATAACTTTTATTTAGGAATGTGGTACTCTAATCTTGTGCAAAATAGCATGGCTGTAGCTTTAATAGAAATTAAGATATAGCAAAACGAATATGGTGTTTTTACATTGAAATCAATGGGAAAACACACTTTGTGTGATATTTTCTCTCCTATACAACATAGAACTGTAAATTTTTGCGAGAATGCAGGGAACGAGGTACTGCAATCATGTGCAAAACAGCATGCCAGTAGCTTTAATAGAAATTGAGATATAACAAAAAAATTGTGTTTTTCCATTCAAATCAAAAAGAAAACACACATTTTTATTGATATTTTCTCTGCTGTACAAAATAGAACATTAAATTTTTGCAAGGATGTAGGGAATGAGGTGCCCCAATCATTTGCCAAACGGGATTGCTGCAGCTTTGATAGAAATTGAGATAGCAAAATGAAAAATTGAGTTTTTAAATTCAAATTAATGGGAAAACCACACTTTGTGCAATACCACGAATTCCTGGAAGTTACGAATGGTTTCCAAAGTCCCGGCAAAAGGATAGGAGTTTGTATATTAAAAATTTCGGATATAATGAATTGGATATAGCAAATTTCCTGGTAATAACGAAAAAAATTATGAAAGTTTGGATAATTTGGGTGGATATAACGAATGATGGACCTTTTAAATAATTTTTATTTATGGATTTAACACAAAATTCCACTCAATGCTCACCACATATTGAATTGAACACCACTTACAGGAAGGCCTTGTCATACATTTTATTTTACTAGGGCAGAATGCACAAATGGCTGATGATATTAGAAACGTTCATTTTCTCATCATCATTATCATCACCATACTCTTATCCTGCCTGTGGCAGGGTCGGGTATGCAGGTTCTAGCCCTACACACCTGCCTATCTCCCCCATGATCCCCCATACACCCCACCATTACAATATGCAGGAATTTCCCTATCAGGAATTAGATAGACTGGAGAAATACTCTCAACACTCCTATACCTCAGAAGTATGAAACAAGACTCTACCTTTTCTATCTTTCACTGTTATGTCTCAGGGTAAATCATTAATCACCATATCCTTGGTCTTGGCCAAGCTACATTCTTGCTTTATTCACCCTTTGTCTGTATCATACAGGACTTCATACTACTGGTGTATGACCAAAGAAATTATCCTCCTAGCTGTGGCCTTGATCTGCCTGTAGCATATTTTAGAATCATAGTCTCCTATATCCATCCACCTATGGAATGCAGCCATTTATTTTTTGGTGGCTGCCTCTATTGCATTATTCCACCAATATGTCGGCCTGCCTTTGAGTGTACCTTCTACTCTAGCTTCACCTAAAATGGCTTCCCCAAATTTTCTAATTTTTCTGGCAAACCTGACCCACACTGCATCAGATGTCTCTTCCAAATTCCAGTCTACTTGCCTATCTAGCCTACTTCCTACATTAATTCCTGTTTCCAACACCCATTAACCTGTGCTCCTAAAGAATTGACTGCCCTTCAATACTTAAGGGCAGTCATTACAGCTAACCAGTAGTCTGGGAGAATACCAACTGTAAGAAAACTAAATCAATGGGCATTAAATAAAATGTAAGAAAAACATGCAGAAATGTTTTATTGGGGTAAACACGAAGGTACACAAAGATTAAAAACCAAATGTTTTGCAGAACTACCAAAACCACAATTTCTTGAGGTTTGGGGTAGTATAACAGACTACTGGTAGGCTATCTGGGGTTAAAAACAGCTTTCTTGGTTGTAATGAATTCCTGGCTATAACGAATGTTACTGCAATCCCCTACAAATTCGTTATAGTGGAGTTTTACTGTATATAATAGAATTATAACTTTTATCCAGATTTTTGGGACTGTGGTTCTCCAATCATGTGAAAAACTTCATGGCTGTAGCTTTATTAGAAATTGAGAAATAGCAAAAAGAAATATGAATTTTTTCTATTGAAATCAATGGGAAAACACAGTTTGTGCGATACTTTCTCTCCTCTACAACACAAAACTGTAAAATTTTGCAGGAATGTAGGGAATGAGGTACTCCATTCATGTGCAAACCGGCATGGCATTAGCTTTAATAGCAATTGAGATATAGCAAAAAGAAAATTTGAGTTTTTACATTGAAATCAATGAGAAAACACACACTTGTTGCAATATTTTCTTCCCTATACATAATAGAATCATAACTTTTACTTTGAATGTTGAAAATGTGGTACTAAAATCATGTGCAAAATGGCATGCCTGTAGCTTTAATAATAATTGAGATATATCAAAAAGAAAAATTGAGCATTTACATTAACATCAATGGGAAAACACACTCTTTGAAATATTTTCTTACTGATACACAATAGAATCATAACTTTTATTTGGAATGCAGGGAGTGTGGTACTCCAATGATGAGAATAACGACATGGCTGTAGCTTCAATAGAAATTGAGTTATAGGAAAAAGAAAAAATGGAGTTTTTACATTGAAATCAATGTAAAAACACACTTTGTGTGATATTTTCTCCCCTATACAACATAAACTGTAAATTTTTGCAAGATCGTAGGAAATGAGGTACTCCAATCATGTGCAAAACAGAATGGCTGTAGCATTAATAGAAATTGAGATATAGCCAAAAGATAAATGGAGTTTTTTCTCAGAATGCTAAGAAAGTGGTACACCAGTAATGTGTTTAACTTCATGACTGAAGCATTCAAAGAAATTGAGATTTAAACAAGGGAAAAATAGAGGTTCTACATTGGAATCAATAGTAAAACCCACTCTCCTATGAACATTAAAATGTAAATTTTTGCAAGAATGTAGGGAATGAGGTGCTCCATTCATGTGCAAAACGGCATAGCTGTAGCTTTAGCAGAAATTCAGATATAGAAAAAAAATTTAACTTTTTACATTGAGATCAATTGGAAAACACACTTTGTGCAAAATTTTCTCTACTATGCCACATAGAACTGTAAATTTTTGCAACAATGTAGGGAGTGAGGTACTCCAATAATGTGCAAAACAGCATGGCAGTACCTTTAATAGAAATTGAGATATAGCAAAAGAATATATGAAGTTTTTGCTTTGAAATCAATGGGAAAACACACTTTGTGCAATACTTTCTTTCCTATACATAATTGAACGATAAACTTTCCACAGAAGGTCAGAAATGTGGAACCTAAATCATCTGCAAAGTGGGATGACTGCAGCTTTAGAAGAAATTGAGATATAGCAAAAAAGAAAAACGAAGTTCTTCCTATGAATTCAATGCAAAAACACACTTTGTGCATTTTGTCTCCTATACAAGATAGAACTGTAAATTTTGGCCAGAATGTAAAGAATGTGGTACTCCAATGATGTGCACACTTTGTGCGATATTTTCTCTCCTAAACAACATAGAACTGTAAATTTATAAGATAAACTGTAGAGAATGAAGTACTCCAATCATGTGCAAAACGGCATTGCTGTAGCTTTAATAAAAATTGAGATAGAGCAAAATGAAAAATGGTTTTTTCATTGAAATAAATAGGAAAACACACTATGTGCGCTATTTTCTCTCTTAAAAAACATAGTACTGTAAATTTTTGTTAGATTGTAGGGAATGTACTACTCCATTGATGTGCAATATGGCATGGCTGTAGCTTGAAAAGAAATTGAGATATATTAAAAAGAAAAATGATGTTTTTCCATCGAAATCTATGGGAAAATGCAGTTTCTGCATTATGTCTCCTATACATGATAGAACTGTAAATTTTTGCCAAAATTTAGGGAATGTGGTATTCCAAACATGTGCAAAACGGAATGGCTGCAGCTTTAGTAGAAATTGAGATATAGCAAAAAAATGGAGTTTTTATATTTAATTCCATGGGAAAACACACTTTGTGCGATATTTTCTCTCCTATACCACATAGAACTGTACTCCAATCATGTGCAAAATGGCATGGCTGCAGCTTTAAAAGAAATTCAGATATAGGAAAAAACAAAAATGGAGTTTTAACATTGAAATTATTGGTAAAACATAGTTTGTGCGATATTTTCTTTCCTATACATCATAGAATAATAACTTTTATGCAGCATTTTTGAAATGTGGTACTCTAATCATTTACAAAATGGCGTGGCTGTAGCTTTAATAGGAATTGAGATATAGAAAAAGGAAAAATGGAGTTTTTACATTGAAATGCATGGGAAAACACACTTTGTGCGATATTTTCTCTCCAATACAGCATAGAACTGCAAATTTTTTTGAGAATGTAGGGAATGAGGCAGTGCAATCATGTGCAAACAGTATGGCCTAAGTTTTAATAGAAATTAAGATAAATCAAAAAGAAAAATGGAGTTTTTACATTGAAATTATAGGAAAACACACTTTCTGTGATATTTTCTTTTCTATACAACATAGAACTATACGTTTTTGTGAGAATTTAGGGAATGAAGTACTACAATCATGTTAAAAACTGCATGGCCTTAACTTTAAAGGAAATTGAGATATGGCAAAAAGAACAATAGAGTCTTAAATTGGAAAACACACGTTGTGTGATATTTTCTACCCTATACATAATAGAATAATAACTTTTATCCAAAATTTTGGGAATGTATTACTCCAATCATGTACAGAACGGCATGGCTGTAGCTTTATTAGAACTTGAGATATAGCAAAAAATAAGGAGTTTTTACATTGAAATCAATAAGAAAACACACTTTGTGTGATATTTTCTCTCCTATATATATAGAACTGTAAATTTATGTGAGAATGAAGGGAATGAGGTACTCCACTCATGTGCAAAGCGTCATGGCTGTAGCTTTAATATAAAATGATATATAGCAAAAAAAAAACAGATTTTACATTAAAATCAATTGAAAAACACACTTTGTCCAATGTTTTCTCTCCTATACAACATAGAACAGTAAATTTTTGCGAGAATATAGCAAGTGAGGTACTCCAATCATGTGCAAAACGGCGTGGCTGTAGCTTTAATAGAAATGGAGATATTGCAAAAGGAAAAAGTGAAGTTTTTAAATTGAAATCAAGGAGAAAAACAATGTGTGCAATTTTCTCTCTTAAAAATAATAGAATGATAACTTTTATCCATAATATTGGAAAGGTGGTACTCCATTTAAGTGCATAACGGCATGGCTGTAGCTTTATTACATACTAACATATTGTAAAAAGAAAAATGGTGTTTTTCTGATGAAATCAATAGGAAAACACTTGGTGTGATATTTTTTCTCCTATACAACACAGAACTAAGAATATTTGTGAGAATGTATGGAATGACGTACTCCAATAATATCCAAATCAGCATTGCTGCAGCTTTAATAAAAATTGAGATATAGCAAAAAGAAATATGCATTGATTCCACTGAAAACAAGGGAATGAGGTACTCCAATGATGCACAAAACGGCATGGCTGTAGCTTATATTACAAAAAGAAAAAGAATTATGAAGTCTTTACAATGAAATCTATGGAAAAACACACTTTGGCGAGGATTTCTCTCCTGTAGAACATAGAACTGTAAATGTTTGAATTGATATGAATGGGAAAACACACTTTGTGCAATATTTTCTGTCATATGCCACAAAGAACTGTAGATGTTAGCAAGAATGAAGGGAATGAGGTACTGAAATCCTGTGCAAAACAGCATGGCTGTAGCTTTAATAGAAATTGAGATATAGCAATTAATTGAAAAATACACTTTGAGTTAATGGAAAAATACACTTTGAGCAAGATTTTCTCTCCAGTACAACTTCGAAATGTAAATGTTTGCATTGAAATAAATGGAAACACACACTTTGTGGGATATTTTCTTTCCTATACATAATAGAACCACAATCATGCACAAATCATGCATGATTGTGGTTCTATTCATGCACAAAACTCCAATCATGCACAAAACACCATGGCTGAATCTTTAATAGAAATTGAGATAGAGCAAAAAGAAATATTAAGTTTTTGGATTGAAATAAATAGGAAAACACAATTTGTGCGATGTTTTCTTTCCAATGCATAATGAAACTACAAATTTTG
>JAAFCE010009123.1:3780522-3792597 GCA_013389805.1 Trigoniulus corallinus | reverse complement strand
CTGTTATTGAGAATGTTGGGTTGTGGAACTTCAATCATGTGCAAAATCGTCTTGCTGTAGCTTAAATAAAAATTGAGATATAGCAAAAAGAAAAAAAATGTTGTTCTATTGAAATCAATGGGAAAACCCACTTTGTGCGATATTTTCTCTCCTGTACAACATAGAACAGTAAATTGTTGCAATGATGTTGGGAATGAGGTACTCCAATCATGTGCAAAATTGCATGGCTGTAGGTTCAATAGAAGTTGAGATATAGCCAACAGAAAAAAATGTTGTTCTATTGAAATCAATGGGAAAACTCACTTTGTGTGATATTTTTATTTCTATTCATAATAGAATCATAACTTATATCCAGAATGTAAGGAATGTGGTATTTCAACCATGTGCAAAAAAGGATGGATGTAGCATTTATAGAAAGTAAGATACAGCAAAAAGAAAAACGGAGTTTTTACATTAAAATCTAAAGGAAAACACTTTGTGTGACAGTTTTTCTCCTATTCAACATAAAACTGAAAATTTTTTTAAGAATGTGGGATATAGCATAAAGAAAATGGAGTTTTCAAAATGAAATATGCATAATAGAATCATAACTATGCATAATAGAATCATTACTGTTATTCAGAATGTTGGGAATGTGTTACACCAGTCATGTGCAAACTGGCATTGCTGCTGATTTATTAGAAATTGAGATGTACCAAAAAAAAATGGAATTTTAATATTTAATTCATTGTGAAAACACACTGTGCAACGTTTTCTCTATACAACGTAGAACTGTAAATTTTTAGGAGAATGTAGGAAATTAGATACTCTAATCACGTGCAAAATGGCATGGCTGTAGATTTAATAGAAATTAGATATAGCAGAAAGAAATTTGTGCTTTTTACATGGAAATCCATGAAAACCACACTTTGCACCATATTTTATTTCCTGTACATAAGAGAATCATAGATTTTATCCAAAATTTTTGGAATGTTGTACTCCAATCATGTGCAAAACGGCTGTAGCTTTAATAGAAATTGAGATATAGCACAAAGAAAAACGGAGTTTTTAAATTGAAATCAATGAAAAAACACACATTGTGTAATATTTTCTCTCCTAAACATCATAGATCCATAAATTTATGCAGGAATGTAGGGAATGTGGTACTCCAATCATGGGCAAAACGGCATGCCTGTAGCTTTTAAAGAAATTGAGGTATAGCAAAAAGTAAAATGGAGTTTTTACAATGAAATCAATAGAAAACACACTTTGCACAATATTTTCTCTATCCATAATAGAATCATAACTTTTATCCAAAATGTTGGGAATGTGGTACTCCAATCGTGTTCAAAATGCCATGGCGGTAGCTTTAATAAAAATTCAGATATGACAAAATGCAGAATGGTGGTTTTGCATTTAAATCAAAGGAAAAATACACTTTGTGTGATATGTTTTCTTTCCTATACATAATAGAATTATAACTTTTAGCCAGAATGTTGACAATGTGGTACTCCAATCATATGCAAAACAGCATTGCTGTAGCTTTAATAAAAATCGAGATATAGCAAAAAGAAAAACGGAGTCATTTCATTGAAATCAATAGGAAACCACACTTTGTGCAAGACTTTGTGCTAGACCACACTCTGTGCGACACTTTCTTTCTTATACATAACAGAACTACAACTTCTATTCAAAATGTTTGGTATGTGGTACTCCATTAATGTTCAAAATGGAATGACTGTAGCTTTAATAGAAATTGAGATATATCAATAAGAAAAATGAAGTTTTTACATTAAAATCAATAAGATAATACACTTTGTGTTATATTTTCTCTAATATACAATATAGAACTGTAAATTTTTTGAGAATGTAGTTAATGAGATTATCCAATCACTTGCAAAACGACAGGGCTGTAGCTTTAATAGAAATTGAGATATAACAGAAAGAAAAATGCAGGTTTTACATTGAAATCAATGGGAAAAATTGAACTGTAAATTTTATCATGAATGTAGGGAATGAGGTACTTCAATCATGTGCAATATGGCGTGGCTGTAGCTTTAAAAAAATTTAGATATAACAAAAATAAAAATGGATTGTTTTTTGTTTGTTTTTGATTTTGTGT
The DNA here is from genome assembly GCA_013389805.1 of Trigoniulus corallinus. Lineage (NCBI taxonomy): Eukaryota > Metazoa > Arthropoda > Diplopoda > Spirobolida > Trigoniulidae > Trigoniulus > Trigoniulus corallinus. Next base: position 3,790,496 of record JAAFCE010009123.1, on the reverse strand, counting down.
TCATTGACTACAATGGTCATTAGAGCCCTGAGAGACAATCATCATGGTGGAGGTGTAAATTTCCTTCCCACCATGATGGCAATAAATAGAGGCAAAAGCTCACTAAAACTAATACAAATAAAAAAAGGAATAGCCAAATAAATATGGAATATAAGTACATAACACTAAAAGCCAAAACAGTGATAACAATAAAAGCGGCAAAGCCAAAACAGACATAACAGTAAAGTTCGCAGAAGCTAAAATGGAGAAGACAATAAAAGTGGACAGTCAAAACAGATATAACGATATAATGGCAAAAGCCAAAACAGACATAACGATAAAAATGGCAAAAGCCAAAATGACACAAGAATAAAAGCAGAGCTGGCACATGAACAAATAGTATAAATTACATTTGGTGAAAGAGGCCAGCCTCTAACAAGAAATACAAGTGAGCTTTGAACTCCCTGGGGATCATCCCCAGGAGAGGCTGAGAGCTCTGGACTGACTCCAAGTCGCCACTTTAGTTCTCAGTGTCTCTCACAGTGACTAAAGATGTGTGCCACTGTGAGAGGCCTTCAACAGAAGTCACACTATGGTTGGTCCTCACCCCGTGAAATGTAGGAGCGGGTGAGGAACGTGTGACTGATCTGAAGCCAAGCAAGCACAACCTCCTCCCTCTGCGACTGGCAGCACGAGGACCATCAGTGCTCTGGGTGGTCCTTAAGTGTGAGGAGTTTGTTGGTGGTCTCCGCAAACCACTGGGCCCACCATTGTTCATGGACGTCCCGCCGCACCATCGGGAGAGCATCCGAGGAGTGGACAGCAGTGTTAGGTATGTTTGCCAAGTGGGCCACCTCACGGGCATGGGCATCCGCCATCTCCTTGCCCAAAGAGCCAACATGCCCCAGGACCCACATCAACAACACTGTCTTGCCCTGCTTACGAATAACAAGCAGCAATCTGTGCACACCCTGGACGATGGCATGTCTACCATATAGGGCGCGCAACAGCTGAAGGGAGCATAAGGAGTCAGTCGCAACAACAAAGTGTCTCTCATTCAATACTTGGATGAGCTTCAGTGCCCTGTGCAGAGCTGTGAGTTCTGCAGTTAAGACACTGGCAACGCCTGGAAGGTGGCCCCCTATGAGATGACCAGTTGTAAAGACTGACCAACCCACCGAGGAGCCATCCTTCGACCCATCCAGGTAAATAAAAATATGGCATCGATAGGTCCAAGAGAGGCGTCCAAACTGTTGTTGGTACATTGACCTATCGGTACTGGTTTTGGGTAAGGCTGCAAGCAACAAATTGAAACTTCGCTCTGGCACTGTCCAGGGTGGCACAGAGGCTGGCAGTACAGGCTGCACCCTAGGCAGAGTCACACCCAGGCTGGTAAGACAGTTCATCCACTGCACACCGAATGGAGGGGGAACCCCATGGCGGCGGGCGAATGGCCATCTCATAGTGTTACTAAAGACGGCCGGTGTGTAGGGTGCTGTGGCTGACACTGCTGTGATCTGTGGTTGACCTGCAAAATATATGCAGCTGCAAGGTACTGCCGCCACACAGTCAGTGGGGGTTCACCAGCCTCAGCATAATGGCTGAGTACTGGACTGGTACGCAATGCCCCAATGGACAACCGGATGCCAGTGTGATGAACACAGTCCAGCATCTGGAGAGTAGATGGAGCAGCCAGGCCATATACACTGAAGCCATAATCGAGATGTGATCTAACGAGTGACCGGTAGAGTCAAAGCATCACCTTTCGATCTGCCCCAAAACCAGTTCCCTGCAGGCACTGCAGAATATTCAGGGAGCGGAGGCACTTTGCCTTCAACTCCTTCAAGTGCGGGACCCATGTCAGATGGCTGTCCTAATGGAGACCGAGGAATCGGGCTGCCTCTACAACAGGGAGTAGGCGGCCATCCAGGGTAAGCTGAGGCTCGGGGTGAAGCCCGTGCTTACGATAGAAGTGCATGACAGTAGTTTTGTAAGGGGAGAACTTATAGCCACAAGAGGTGGCAAACTCGTTGGCACTGTTTATTTCCAGTTGCAGCTGATGCTCAATGCTGTGCATCATGGCAGCCCGGTACCTAATAGAGAAGTCATCCACGAATAGGGACGACTTTACCGGGGAGTGAATGGAGGATGGTAGGCCGTTCACCACAACAGCAAAGAGCGTCACACTCAAGACGCTTTCCTGTGAGACACCATTCACCTGCACGAAGGCCGAGGAGTAGGTATTACCCACACACACTCTGAAGGTCCGTTCGGCTAAAAAGCTACGAGGAAGAGGGGCAGATTACCCCTGAGCCCCTACTGATGCAAGGTCTCCAGTACACCCTGGCGCCATGTGGTATCATATGCCTTCTCCACATCAAAGAAGACAGCCACTAAGTGCTCTCTGTGGAGAAAGGCTTCACATACTGCAGTCTCCAGGGAGATCAAATGATCCACTGGAGACCTGCCAGCATGGAAGCCGCATTGGGCATTGGCCAGAAGGTTGTGCCATTCCAGATACTACACAAGGCGCCAATTCACCATGCATTCCATGGTTTTGCAAAGACAGCTCATCAGTGAAATGGGTCTGCAATTCTCTGGAAGGCTACCATCCTTCCCAGGTTTTTGCAGTGGGATGATAGTAGCCTCTCTCCAACCTACAGGGATTTCATGCTGCTGCCAAATATAGTAAAATACCTCAAGGAGGTATATAACACCTTTCTCTGGTAGGTGACGTAGGGTTTGATAGTGGATGCTAACTGGTACAGGGGCAGTGTCCCTGGCTCTTGCTAGAGCTGCCTGCAGCTCCCAAGGGGTAAATAGATTGTTATACCCCTCGGCGACACCCCCAACAAAAGAATGTGGGCAGCGTTCTGCAGCCTCTTTCCTATATATTCCCTACATTTACTTGTCATTACCTGGTTCATTTTACCTGGTTTAAACAAGGGTTAGGTTGGGGGATAGGACAAACACCAATAACAGGGCATTGAGCCCCCATAGATACTTCTCACCAGGGCTATGGTTAGGATTAAGGGGGGGTGGTTGCTTTAGGCCAGGGGTGTGTTAAACAGGGTTTGTGAACAAGGATAAAGAAATACAATAGATGTTAATCGGTTGCTGATTACCGGTTTGTGCCACCTAACAGCCTGAGCTAGCTATAGCTGTTACTATGTGATATGCAACAAGGCCAATACAGCACAATATTTAGCACTTTAAAATACATAAATGCTGCCGTGTAGTGCTGTGAACTGGAGATGACTGCAAACGTCCTTCTCAGTTCCTCAGCCACCTCACACGGCAGAAGGCAATGTCTTCCTTGTACAAGGAGACCTGAGCCACATGATGGTAAATATCTCACTTGGATCTTCCTCTGCTTTTCCCAGACTTTCTTGGAGGGCGTGTTACAGGTAAGTGAGGAGAAGTACTCACACCATGAGGAGCGTTTGGCCTCCACGATCACCCGACGTGCATATGCCTGGGCTTGGAGATATTCGATAAGGTTGGCCTTGGTAGGACGAGATTGGAAGCAGTGAAGGGCTCGTCAGTGTGCCCGAATCGAACTCTGACAATCCTCCATCCACTACAGCACCTGTGCTCATGGTGGGTTACACGAGCTCTGGGGGATGGATGCCAATGCCACCCCGAACCACCACTTCTGTGAAGTGACTCACTAGGTCGTTTACAACATCAAAATCACACAGTGGGTGAAAGTAGATATGGCAGGTTACCTCCTCCCAGTCTGCCCGATGCAGACACCACTGTGGTGGGTGTTGGGGTAATCCCCATCTCCACTGCTAATCTTGATGGGGAAGTGATCACTTCCACAAGGGTCTGACCAGACCTCCCACTGCAAACCTGGTGCCAACTCAGGAGAGCAGATGGACAGGTCTATACAGGATAGATCACCAGTGGCAGTCATGACATGTGTGGAGGCACCTGTGTTCAGACCAATGAGGCCATTATGTGACACTCATTGTTCCACAAGTCGCCCTCGGGGGTTAATACTGTCTGAGCCCCATAGGGGATTATGGGCATTAAAATCACCCATAAAGAAGAAGGGTCTTGGAAGCTGGCCAATGAGGGAGTCGAGGTCTACCCATGGGATATCAATCCCAGGAGGCATGTAGAGGGAACATACAGTGATGGGCAATAGAGTGGTTGGAATGAGACCGCCACTGCTTGCAGAGGCGTCTGCAAAGCCACTGGCATATGCATGCACCCAAACTGGATAAGGATAGCCACCCCTTCCACAGGGTGGCTTCCTTGCTGCTGGGTGTCTGCATATACAGTGTACCCCCATAACGAAATGGGGGTATCACTGCGAAACAGGATCTCCTGGAGGGAGATGAAGAGAGGGATGTACCTCGAGTTCAGCAGTGTGATCTCGTCCCTCTTATGGTAAAACCCTCGACATTTCCATTTTCAAAAATTTACCATCAAGTGGACTTAGGCGGCTTGTTTCTATTCCTCCCTTTTCTCCATCCCACTGCAGAAAAGGGTGGGACGCCTTCAATTGGTTCATCCTCCTCAATCTCAAAGGAGGAATCCCCATCTTGCCCCAGTTTGGGCATGAAACCACCCCATGCTCTCTGCCATTGGCCCGAGAGCTTGGATGGACGAACCAAGGACACCTGCTCCACAGCAGTAGTGGGGGGTGTCCCTACTTTCTTTCCTCCTGTTTCACCCACCACCCCCTCCGTGGAGGAGGTTGGCTGGGCTATGACATAGAGAGGCCTTCAAGGGAGATGCCTCTCTTTGATGAGTGGCATCTGGGGCCTTCAAAGAAGCTGGCACCGCCATTATTGGGGGGCCCATGCATGGGCCAGAGGCGGTGGTGGAGCCAGAAGAAGCCATGGAAATGGGGTCAGGGTCCGTCTGGCAGCCAATGTTGCACAGACCGGCACCTCATGGACCCTGCAGGCCAAAGAGGGCGTTAAATGGATGAGAGGGGGGAGTTGAGGTAGTGTGTCCGTCTGGGTACAGACAGAGGACACAGCAGCTGCCTTCACAGCACCTGCATAGGACACTCCACGACTGGAGGTCCCTGGCAAGGCTAGCAGCCACTGTGCATCTGGAAAACTGATACCCTTCTGGACACGCAGCTCCTGGATCGTGCATTCCCTAGCCAAGTGGGGCAATCCCAAGAAGAGGTGGGGTGGTTGCCCTTACAGTTTATGGATAAAGGTGCAGTCCTACAAGACTCTGGGGAGTGGTCACCTTGCCCACAAGTGCCACACATGGCCTTCGCAGAACAGGAATTCTGGCCATGGCCATATCGTTGGCACTTGAAACACCGAAGCGGGCTCGGTATAAATGGATGCTCAGGCAAGCAGAGGTAGCCAGCCATGATGTGCATTGGCACCTTGGGCCTACCAAAGGTCAGCACCAAGGTGTCAGATGAGTGGGATTCTCCATCCGGACCGAGGTGTGGCGAACTGCCACCACACCCTGGTCCCTGAGCACCTCCGCTATCTGCACTTCTGATTCCCCACGTGATGGGGTTCGACCACAATGATGATATAACCGAGCTTCCACAGTTTCAGTAGTGCCACTATCTGGTGAGGGATGGATGCCTCCACCAACATGTTGCCATTGAGCAGTTTCTTGACCGAAGTCACGTCGCCGGCAATGCCCTTGATGGCTTTGGCAATAAGGAAGGGCGATGCCTTCCCCAAGGCTGCTCCATCCTCCCCAGAGATAGAAATAAACCGGGGAGGATAGGAAGATTGTAAGGATGGTTGTTTGACTGCACCTAAATTCTTAGATGCAGGAAAATGCTGTTCATCAGCATTGGAACCCTGCACCTTAAGGCTAAGAGGTCGTTGCCTCTGTCTAATGGAAGGTGTCAATGCCGTAAACGCCATAGGTTCGATTCCTAATCCAGTTGGCTTACTGGTGGAACACAGCCTCTTTGTAGGAGCAGTACATGTCTCCATCAGCTCAGTGGCAGCTGGACCACTCAATTGGGTGGGACCAAGCCCACCATCTTCCGTCTCAACACAAGTAAGTAAAAAAGAAGGGAAAGGGGTGGGGTTATTTGATGAGGCCCCCAGCCTTGGGTTTAGAGTGGCCATAATTTTAATTAATTATGATTTTGCTGCCCACAGGACTTACCCACCATGGAGCCTAATGAGGGGGCGCCCATTCGGGTCGCCACTTCGACCCATCCGTGTAAATAACAACATGACGTCGATTGGTCCATGAGAGGCATACAAACTCTTGTTGGTACATTGACATATCAGTACAGGTTTTGGGTAAGGCTGCAAGCAACAAATCTAAACTTGGCTCTGGCACTGTCCAGGGTGGCACAGAGGCCGGCAGTACAGGCTGCACCCTAGGCAGAGTCACACCCAGGCTGGTAAGACCATCCATCCACTGCACACTAAATGGAGGGGGAACCCCCGGGCGGCAGTCGAATGGCCGTCTCATAGTGTTACCAAAGACGGCCAGGTGGGTAGGGTGCTGTGGCTGACCTTTCAGCCTTTGACCCCTCTTTGACCCCTCAGCATAAAGGCTGAGTACTGGAGTTGTGTGGCACGCCCCAATGGACACCCAGATGCCAGCGTGATGAACACAGTCCAGCATCCAGAGAGCAGATGGAGCGGCCAGGCCATATATGCTGCAGCCGTAATCGAGACGGGATCGATTGTTTGTTTGTTTGTTTCTATTTTAGGGCCCATCGACTACTATGGTCATTAGGGCCCAGAGAGACAATCATCATGGTGGGGGTGTAAATCACCTTCCCACCATGATGGCAATAAATAACAACAAAAGCCCACTAAAACTAATAAAAAGTAAAAAAAGGCAACAGCCAAATAACTATGAAATATAAACACAGGGAAAAGCAAAAACAGACATTAAAAATAACAATGGCAAAAGCCAAAACAGACATTAAAAATAACAACGGCAAAAGCCAAAGAAGACATAACAATAAAAATGGCAAAAGCCAAACCATACATAACAATAAATGCAGCAAAAGCCAAAACATACAGAATAATAGTGGCAAAAGCCAAAATATACACAAAAATAAAAGTGGCAAAAGCCAAAACAGACATAACAATACACACGTCAAAAGCCAAAACAGACAGGGAAATAAAATGGCAAAAGCCAAAACAGACACAGAAATAAAAAGGCAAAAGCCAAAACAAATGCATAAATAAAAAGGGAAAAGCCAAAACAGACAATTATAAACGTAACAAAAGCCGAAACAGACAACACACATGGCAAAAGCCAAAAAAAGACACATAAATAAAAGGCAAAAGCCAAAATAATACAAGAATAAATACAAAAGCTGTCTAAAAAACCTCATATAAATCAAATTCTTTGAAAGGGGCCAGCCTCTTTCACAAATGCCAGCGAGCTCTCCACTGCCTGGGGGTTATCCCCAAGTGAAGTGGGTAGCTCTGGACTTACTCCTAGTAGCCATCTTAGCTCTCGGTATCTCTCACAGTGACTAAAGATGTGTGCCACTGTGAGAGGCTCCCAACAGAAGTCACACCACGGTTGGTCCTCACAACCTCCTCCCTCCGTGACTGGTGGCACGAGGACACCCAGTGCTCTGGAGTGTCCTTCACTGTGTGGAGTTTGTTGGTGGTCTCTGCAAACAACTGGGATCGCCATTGATCATGGACAGCGCACTGCACCATTGGGAGAGCATTGGAGGAGGGAACAGCAGTGTTAGGTGTATCTGGCAAGTGGGCCACCTGTCGAGCATGGGCATCCGCCCTCTCATTGCCCATGATGCCAACATGCCCCAGGACCCACATGAATAACACTCTCTTGTGCTGCTTACGAATCACAAGCAGCAATCTGTGAACATTCTGGACGATGGCATGTCTGCCATATAGGGTGTGCAACAGCTGAAGGAAGCATAAGGAGTCAGTCGCAACAACAAAGTGTCTGTCATGCAATACTTGGATGAGTTCCAGTGCCCTGTGCAGAGCTATGAGCTCTGCAGTTAAGACACTGGCAACACCTGAAAGGCGGCCCCCAATGAGATGACCAGTTGTAAAGACTGACCAACCCACCGACGAGCCATCCTTCGACCCATCCGTGTAAATAAAAACATGGCCTCGATAGGTCCAAGGAGGCGTCCAAACTCTTGATGGTGCAAGGTCTCCAGTATATCATGGCGCCATGTGGTATCATATGCCTTATCCACATCAAAGAAGACAGCCACTAAGTACTGTCTGTGGAGAATGGCCTCACGTACTGCAGTCTCCAGTGAGATCAGATGATCCACCGAAGAACTGCCAGCACGGAAGCCACATTGGGCATCGGCAAGAAGGTGGTGCCGTTCCAGATACCACACCACGCGCAAATTATCCATTCGTACCATGGTTTTGCAAAGACAGCTCATCAATGAGATGGGTCTATAATTTGTTGGAAGGCTACTATCCTTCCCAGGTTTTTGCAGTGGGATCATAGTAGCCTCTCGCCAACCTTCAAGGATTTCATGCTGCTGCCAGATATAATTTTATACCTTAAGGAGGTATCTAATGCCTTTCAATGGTAGGTGTCGTAGCATTTGATAGTGGATGCTATCTGGTCCAGGGGAAGTATCCCTGGCTTTTGCTAGAGCTGCCTGGAGCTCCCAGGGAGAAATGGATTGTTATACCCCTCGGCGACACCACCAGTGAAGTTCAATGGATGGCGTTCTGCAGCCTGCTTTCAGTTTAGAAATGTTGCCATGGAGTGCTGGGAACTGGAGACGGTTGCAAACGTCCTTCCCAGTTCCTCAGCCACCTCACACGGCAGAAGGCAATGTCTTCCTTGTACAAGGAGACCTGAGCCACATGATGGTAAATATCTGCCTTGGATCTTCCTCAGCGTTTCCCAGACTTTCTTGGAGGGCATGTGATGGGTGAGTGAGGAGACATACTGACTCCATGAGGAGCGCTTGGCCTCCCTGATCACCCGTGGTGCATATGCCCAGGCTCAGAGAAAGTTGATATGGTTGGCCTCGGTAGGACAAGATTGGAAGCAGCGAAGGGCTCATCGGTGAGCCCGAATCGCACTCTGACAATCCTCCATCCACCATGGTACCCGTGCTCGTGGTGGGTTACACGAGCTCTGGGGGATGGATGCCAATGCTGCCCCGACAACCACTTCTGTGAAGTCACTCACTAGGTCGTTTACCCCATCAAAATCACACAGTGGGCAAAAGTAGATATGGCAGGCGAACTCCTCCCAGGCCGCCCGAAGCAGACACCACCATGGTGGGTGCTGGGGTAATGCCCCATCTCCACTGCTAATCTTGATGGGAAAGTGATCACTTCCACAGGGGTCTGAAAAGACCTCCCACTGCAAACCTGGTGCAAACCCAGGAGAGCAGATGGAAAGGTCTATGCATGACAGGCCACCAGTGGCAGTCACCATTTGTGTGGGGGCACCTGTGTTGAGAACAATGAGGCCATTGTGTAACACCCATTGTTCCACAAGGTGCCCTCGGGTGTTGTGACTGTCCAAGCCCCATTGGGGATTATTGGAATTAAAATCACCCATAATCACGAAGGGTCTTCGAAGCTGGGCACTGATGGAGTCTAGGTCTGCCCATGGGATATCATTCCCAGGTGGCATGTAGAGGGAACATAGAGTGTTAGGCACATCCAGTATCAATGAGACGACCACTGCTTGCAGAGGCTTCTGCAAAGCCACCGGCACATGCATGCACCCATTCCAGATAAGGATAGCCACCCCCTCCCACAGGGTGGCTACCTTGCTGCCGGGTGTCTGCTTACACAATGTACCCCCGTAATGAAAGGGGAATATAACAGCAACGCAGGATCTCCTAGAGGGAGATGCAGACAGGGTTGTGCCTCAAGATCAGCAGTGCGATCTTGTCTTTGTTTTGTTGTTGCTTTAGGGCCCATCAACTACAAAGGTCATTAGGGCCCAGAAAGACACATCACCATGGAGGGGGTGTAAATGGCCATCCCACCATGATGGCAATAAAAAGGGCAAAAGGCCAATAAAAGTAATAACAATAAAAAGGC
>JAAFCE010009123.1:3400554-3526600 GCA_013389805.1 Trigoniulus corallinus | reverse complement strand
CTCACCTTTTGATCACCTCTGCTGGCTGGAAAAGCACCCTACCATTGGTATCTTTTAATGTTATAGCCCTGGTAACGTCCTTACTCATTCTATGCCTGGTTTTAGGCAGTCTAAAAATTGCTATCTCTCCTTCCCTAGTCCCCAACTTTTCATATCATGTCTCATACATCTGATACTTGACCAAGGCAATGGTCCTTCTGGCTATTTTCTTTGCCTGAACATAGTCTATCTTTGAAACCTGGTCCCGTATTTCCCTCTACCTATAGAAAGCTACCTTCTTTAGTTTGATTGCAGCTTCCACCTCCTCATTCCACCACCATGTCTGCCTACCCCGATAAGCTCCTCCTACTCTACCCCTACCTAAGAGAGCCTCACCACATCTCCTAATTTTCCTAGAACCCTGTCTGACAAGGCATTGGCTGACCCATCCCATTCCCAGTCAACCTGGCTCAGAACCTCCTACTGGAATTCATCTGCCTTTGAGGGCAACTTCCACCACCTAATAACTGACTCTCCCTTCCAGGTATGTTGCCTAACTGTATCCTTTATTAGTAATTCTATCATGAGCAGCTTATGGCCTCTTTCCTTCTGGAAATCCTCACTGGGTAGTGCACAGCAGTCTTGGATCTCTGCCCTGTGCCACAACCTAACCATGAAAAAGTCTATCTTGCAGCTCCCCAGTGGTGACTGAATAGTGATTAGGTGCTTTTCCCTCCTTTTGAACCAAGTATTGGCCAATACAAGGCCATGTGCTCTTGCTGTCTCAAGGACCTTCTGCCCCTCTGGGTTGATCATCCCATACCCACATCCCCTATGTACCTCCTCATATCCCAGATATTGTTACCCACATGTGCATTAAAGTCACCCCCAATAATCAGACGCTCATTTCCCATACCCTGTCTAATTGTACTTTCCACTGAGTGCACCAACTAATCAAAATCATTCCAAAACGCTGTTTTTATGGTGTCACTCAAACCTGATTCGGGGAATACACACTTATGAGGTGAAGCCCTATACCCTGTGAATCATGGCTGTAAATTTAAGAAAAATTAGGATATAGAAATAAGAAAAATGGAGCTTTTACAATGAAATCCATGGGAAAAATCTCTTTGTGCAATATTTTCTCTTTCATACAACATAGAACTGTAAATTTTTGTTGAGAATGTAGGGAATGAGGTATTCCACTAATGGGCAAAACGGCATCACTGTAGCTTTAATAGAAATTGAGATATAGCAAAAGGAAAAATGGTTTTTACATTGAAAACAATGAGAAAGCACAATTTGTGCGATATTTTCTTTCCAACACAACATAGAACTGAAAATTTTTGAAGGAATGTAGGGAACGAGGTGCTCCTATCATGTGCAAAATGGCATCGCTGTAGCTCTAATAGAAATTGAAATCAATGGAAAAACTCTCTTTCTGCATTTAGTCTCCTGTACATGATAGAACTGCAAATTTTGGATAAAATATATTGAATGTAGTACTCCAATCATGAAAAAAAACAGCAAGACTGCAGCTTTAGTAGAAATTGAGATATAGGAAAAAGAAAAATGGAATTTTTATATTGAAATCAATGGGAAAGCGCACTTTGTGCGATATTATCTTTTAAATTACATAATAAAACTATAAATTTTGGACAGCTTGTAGAAAATTTGGTACTCCAATGGTGTGTAAAGCGGCATTTATGCAGCTTAAATAGAAATTGAGATATAGCAAAAAGGAAAATGGAGTTTTTACATCGAAATCAATGGGAAAAATTACTTTGTGAAATATTTTCTCTCCTATACAACATAGAACTGTAAATTTTTGTCAGAATGTATGGAAAAGGTACTCTCATGATAAGCAAAAGGTGTGGCTGTAGCTTAAATAGAAAGAGAGATATAGCAAAAATAAAAATGGAATTTCTACATTGAAATCATTGGGAAAAAAAACTTTTGTGCGATATTCTCTGTTCTATACAACATAGAACTGTTAGTTTTCATGAGTACGCAGGGAACGGGATACTCGAATCATGTGCAAACCGGCATTGCTGTAGCTTTAATAGAAATTGAGATATAGCAAAAAGAAATATGGAGATTTTTCATTGAAATGAATAGGAAAACACACATTGTGCAATATTTTTTTCCTTTACACAACATAGAACTGTAATTTTTTGTGAAAATGTAGGAAATGAGGTACTCCAATCATGTGCAAAACTGCAAGGCTGTAGCTTTAATAGAAATTGAGATATAGTAAAAAGAAAAAATGAGTTTTTTCATTGAAATCAATAGGAAAACACGCTTTTGTGCAATGATTTCTCTTCTATCCAACTTAAAACAGTAAATTTTTGCGAGAATGTAGGAAATGAGGTACTCGAATCATGTGCAAAGTGGCATGGTTGTAGCTTTAATAGAAATTGAGATATAGCAAAAGCAAATAAAAGTATATTTCAATTGAAAACAATGGGAAAACACACTTGTGTGATAAATAGAGAAAAAATAAATGGAGTTTTCACTGATATAGAAGGAAAACACACTTTTTTCGATATCTTCTCTTACACAACATAGAGCTGTAGATTTTGGCAAGAATGTAGGGAATGAGATACTCCAAATATTGTGCAAAAGAGCATGGCTTCAGCTTTAATAGAAATTGTGATATAGCAAAATGAAAAATGGAGTTTTTACATTGAAATCAATGGGAAAACACACTTTGTGTGATATTTTCTCTCCTATGCAACATAGAACTGTAAATTTTTCTGAGAATGTAGGGAATGAGGTACTCCAATTATGTGCAAAACGGGATGGCTGTAGCTTTAATCAAAATTGAGTTTCAGCAACAATAAAAATTGAGTTTTTACTTTGAAATCAATATAAAATCACACTTTGTGTGATATTTTCGTTCCTATACATAAGAAGTCATAACTTTTATCCAGAATGTTGGGAATGTGGTACTCCAATCATGTGCAAAATGGCATAGCTGCAGCTTTAATATAAATTGAGATATAGCAAAAAGAAAAATGGAGTTTTTACATTGAAATGTTAATGCTTCATATGCTTTACATCCCCTAAACTGGCAAGCCCTTAAGTAGGGGATGGGACGGGCAATATAAAACCCTCAATACAAGAATAACAACAGACGATACAAGGAACACATAAAAGAATGAAACCATAGAAGGAAAATTTTAAAACACCCCATAAAAGACAAACTTCATAAAATATTATTAAATAGTAGTCCAATAAAATGACCAATACATGAGTTAAAAAGTTGCAACAAACTAAAATACAAGTAATTGAATTAGATCGAATAGGTCTAACATAGCAGTATTCATAATATCCTTGAGCTACTGAACTAGATTCCTGCACTCTGAAGTTCAATATGGAGATGAGAAAGTAACTTTTTTTGAAGGTCTTGTTTGGGGCTAACAGATCATCAATGGAGAGGTCTAAGTTATTGAAATCTCTTTATGCCATATAGAGAGGATTTTTCCTATCACCTGTATATTTAAAAAATGTTTCTGTCTAGAGCAGCGACTTGGCACTGAGATATCTATTGCACTGAGTAAGGAGTGCAGTCTACCTTATTTGCAAATAAGTGATGCAACCAACGTATACCTGAGTATGTTTTGAATTTCATAAATGGTCCCACAGTGGCCTCTCTTAACATTAATGGTGGTAGAGCCTCTCAACCCTAAAGCTCTATCATGTATTTTCATTAGCTTCTCCAAATGGGATTGGCTGCACACAGACCAACAAATGATTCAGTGCAAGATAACAGGTCAAATTAGAGCATGAAATAGCATAGTCAGCAAGGCTGGGGTGCTCTAAATTCCTCTCCAATAGGAGATGGCATGATAGGCTCTCCTTACATTGAAATATAAATGGTGTACCTGTTTTGAGAATCTCAATTTTGAATCCAGCCAAATACCTAGATCACGTACCACATCATTTCTTGGGATTAGTGTGCCATCACTGAAGGTATATGGATAAACCACAGGAATCTGTATGAACGTTATAATTAAAGTTTTATTATGATTTAAAATCAAATTGTTGTAGGTAAGCCAGTGCTCAACAAAGCTAATGGAGTGATTCAGCAATTTTGCTGAGCCATCATCAGTCACCATCCAACTGAGCTTCAAGTCATCGACAAAAGCTAAATTCATACCACCACTTGGGATGGAAGAATAAAGGTCGTTCATAAAGATGTTATATAGGATTGGACTGAGTGCACCATCCTGTGGCAACCCCACCTCTTGAATATATGCTTTCTGACTAATGGTAAGGCCTACCCTAATCATGTTCTCCCTTGCCCTCAAATTGTGCTCTAATATACCCAACAATTTACCTGTAACCAAATATTCAGACAATTTCCATACTAGGAGAGGTATCAGAATTCAATCAAATGCATTGGAAAGATGCAAATAGATCATATCCACCTGCCCCCTCTACTTAAACGCCTTATTTAGCCAGTCTAGATACATTAGCAGATTAGTCTTGGTGGACCTCCCATTGCAACAACTATGCTGATCAGTGTTTAAAAAGGGGGTACACCAAAGTGCCAATTTTTTCGATGCAATGATTCATTCTAGAATCTTTGCTATAATGAGAGCATTGATATTGGTCAGTAACTTTGTACATCACAGCAGGACCCCTTCTTGAAGATTGGCGAAACCTGAGATATATGCCAGATATTAGGGATGCAACGCCCTTGCAAACATTTTGCGAACAGTCCTGCCAGAACAGGAGATAAAATGTCACGATATGCCTTTATAAGCAATGGAGGGAGCCCTTCAGGTCCAGATGCAAGGGATGGCTTTAACCTATTAATTGCTATCTTGACTTCACTGCATAGTATTTCTTTTTTTTACAATTTTATCCCGTGCTGATGGAATATAAAAAGGATTGTTCATTATATTAGTTATCAGCATGAACCCCCTTTGCATCTAAGCATAATGTTCAATAAAAGCATTGCAAACCTGAACAGGATGAGATATCCACTGATTTTGCCAGTGAAGAAATATCCCCTCATCTCTACAACTAGTCAGCCTCCTCCAACCAGGACAAAATTTATGGGGCAAGTTTTTCACAGAGAGCAGCTTTGCTAAGTACTCCTCGTGAGCTAGGCTGAGCAATCGTTTTACCTCTCCTCTTGCCCTTGAGAATCGCTGTTTAAGGAAAGGATAGGGGCAATTTTTATTTTGTAAAAAAAAACGTCTCTTGCGTTTTATCTGTCTAATACGTTCTGCACTGAACCAGCAAGCGTAACAACAGTGACGTTCCCTTATACACTTTATAAGAACACAAGCAGCTTTTTCTGACCAGAAAATTGAATAAAAGTTCTGAACAGCAGCTGCTGGATCTCGAATTTGGAGTAGTTGTTCCCACGAGTAGTTTGCCAAATTATGATATAATTTGATGGAATTTCCAGCTTACCAATCAAAATATAGGTGTTCTTCCTGGGAATATCCCTTTCTCTGGGGTGTCAATTCAAACGAACATATTAATGCTGGATGATATGTGTCCAGTTTAGAGAGGGGAAGTGTTGCCTCACTTATTACACCTCGAATATCTGAGAAACATAGGTCCAATAGTTGACCCATACTGTTTCGAATAGAATTTAATTGAGGGAGGTTAGCAAATGTAGAAAGTGCCATCAATGACCTTGCCTTGGATGTTTGTATAGCGCCACAATAATTTGGTGTGGCCCCTGACCAATCAATGTGAGGGACATTAAAATCCCCCACCACAATCACTTGGGACAGTGCAGTCAACTTAATTGTCAGTGCATCCATCACTGATGAAAATTCAGATGTTGATAGGGCAGGAGACAGATAACAGGCTACTAATGTTAAGTGGCCTTGGTTGGTAGGATTTAACGATATTGCCATCACATCATCTAGTGTACATAGACTTGGGAAGACACTTCAGTCATTGCCCAGGGTCCTCCAATTTGTGGCCACAAGTAGGCCTCCACCAAAATAAGAGGATGACATCCTGCCAGCAAGCAAAAGCAAAGCAACTCCTAAACCTTTTGCCTCATCTACCCGTTGCATAGTAGAGAGGGTTCTTTTATGTTCAAGCACCATCGTACACACACATGGGACCTCAGTTTTACTTCTCATCCGAAAGAAGGCACACTCGCGGCTTCTCTCTCGCCCAAAAGAAGCCGACCCACCATGCGCCAGTATCAAACCTAGAACTACTGGCATAGTTACCGTGTGAGCTAACCACTATGCCACCATGGCGGGTTTACTGCCAGAAGACTAAATATTCAGTTGGGAAGAAAGAATCTGAAGTGATCTCCCCAGAAAGTCCAGTTTCTGAGAACACTACAATATCATAATGTGTCAACAAAATATTGGCAAGAAAAGTATTCCTTTTTGAATGTAAACTTCTAACATTTTGATGGTATAATCTAATGTTATGTGGAGTCATTTTAAGTCCAAAACTTGAGAGGTATCCTCTCTACCCCTTGAAACCTTAGCAGCAGCATTGCCAGATGCACACTCTCTTGATGACCCCATTACCAATTTAGATTTAATCATTGACTTTTGTAATGGGACAACAAACATCTTAATAAGCACGTCTTCTGGCTACATCTCAATTGACATTAACGAATCTGGGTCCTTGTCAATATTATTCACATAGAATGATGAATATGAGCCATGCTTTGTATTTAATTGGGCAAATAAGCCCTGGCAACCCTGTCTAAGTTCAGAAAGATGTTCATAAATGTTTTGACATAAAGCATCTGGATGGCCCTTGTGGGGCCATTCCTCAACTAAATTTCCACCCTCACTAATATATGACAATACTGCAAAATGACAGTGGCTGGTCTCTCATGCAGGAGTAAAGCCAACCATCAGGGGTCGTCCACAGCAGTCACATTCCACAATGGCGCTCTTTCCATTGAAAAGCAAACAAATTGTTGCAGCAGACGACCATCAAAAAGCTTAACTCATGCTGACAAGATCTTGAAATATGTTGGAAAGAAAAAACTACCCTCAAACTGCCAACTTGCCCCTGAATAGTGCCCACAAGATGGCTAACACCAACGTCACAGTACTAAAAACTATTTCAATATAAGAAAACCTATTCCAAACTCAATTTATTATAAAGAACCAAAAAGACACATCAACATAAAATCGAAACCACCTAGCGATATGGGAAATTAATGGGAAAACACACTTTGTGTGATATTTTCACTCCAATACAACATAGACCTGTAAATTTCTACAAGAATGAAGTGAATGAGGTACTCGAATTATATACAAAGTGACATGGATGTAGCTTTAGTAGAAATTCAGATATCGCAAAAAGAAAAATAGAGTTTTTACATTGACATCAATGGGAAAACAAACATTGAGCAATATTTTCTCTCCTTAACAACATTGAACTGTAATTTTTTGAGAGATTGTAGGGAATGAGGTACACCAATCATGTGCAAAACGGCATGGCTGCAGCTTTTGTAGAAATTTAGATATAGCAAAAAGATAAATTGAGTTTTTACCTTGAAAGCAATAAAAAACACACTTTGTGTGATGTATTCTTTACCATTCATAATAGAACCATAACTTTTCTCAAGAAATTTGGGAATGTGGTTGTTGAATATGTTTAAAATGGCATTGCTGCAGCTTTATTTGAAATTAAGATATAGCAAAAACAAAAAAAAAGTTATTCCATTGAAATCAATTTGAAAACGCATTTTTAGCAATATTTTCTTTCCTATACATATAAGAATGATAACTTTTATCCACAATGCTGAGAATGTGGTTCTCCAATCATGTTTAAAACGGCATGGCTGTAGCTTTAATTTAGATTGAGATATAGAAAAAAGATGAATGCAGTTTTTAAATTCGAATCAATGGAAAAACGAAATTTGTGGGTTATTTTATTTACTATACATAATAGAATCATAACTTTTTTCCAGAGTATTAGGAATGAGGTACTTCAATATGTGCAAAACCGCATGGCTTTAGCTTTAATAGAAATTGAGATATAGAAAAAGGAAAAATGGAGTTTTTAAATTGAAATCGAAGGGTAAACACACTTTGCGCGATATTTTCTCTTCTATTCATAATAGAATCACAACATTCACTATTTATGTTGGGAATGTAGTACTGCAATCATGTACAAAACAGCATGGCTGTAGCATTATTAGAAATTGAGATATAGCAATAAAAAATGGAGTTTTTACATTAAAATCAATAGGAAAGCACACTTTGTGTGATGTATTCTTTTCTATACATAATGGAATCATAACGTTTATCAATCATGTTGGGAATGTGATACTTTAAAAATGTGCGAAGTGGAATGGCTGTAGGTTTAATAGAAATTGAGATTAAGCAAAAAGAAAAGTGGTGTTTTTATATTAAAAAAATAGGTAAACACACTTTCTGCAATATTTTCTCTCCTTTGCAACACAGAACAGTAAGTTTTTTCAACAATATACAGAATGACGTAGCCCAATCATGTGAAAAACGGAATGGCTGTAGCTTTAATAGAAATTGAGATATAGCAAAAAGAAAATTAAACCTTTTACATTGAAATTTTTTTGGAAAACACACTTTGAGCCTTATTTTCTCTCCAATACAACATAGAACTGTAAATTTTTGTGAGAATTAAGGGGATGGAATACTCCAGTCATGTGCAAAACGGCATGGCTGTAGCTTAAGTAGAAATTAAGATATAGTAAAACGAAAAATGGAGTTTTTACATTAATTTAATGCGAAAACACGCTTTGTGCAATATTTTCTCTCCTATACAACACAAATGTAAATTTTTGAAAGAATGTAGGGATTGAGGCACTCCAATTATGTGCAAAACGGGATGGATGTAGCTTTAATAGAAATTGAGATATAGCAACAATATATATGGAGTTTTTCTATTGAAATGGGAAAACACACCTTGTGCAATATTTTCCCTCCTACACAACAGAAAACTGTACATTTTTGTAAAATTATTGGCAATTAGGTACTACAATCATGTGCAAAACGTCATACCTGAAGCTTAAAAAGAAATTAGGGTATACCAAAGAGAAATACGTAGTTTTACTAATGAAATCAATGGGAAAACACACTTTGCACAATATTTTCTTACCTATATGTAATAGAACCACAAAGTTTGGAAAGAATGTAGGGAATTTTTACTCCAATCACGTGCAAAACGGCATGGCTGTAGCTTTAATCGAAATTCAGATATACCAGAAGGAAAATTGAAGTTTTTTCATTGTAACAATTGTAAACTTCCACTTTGTGTATTTTGTCTTCTATACATGATAAAAGTGAAAGTTTTGGCCAGAATGCAGGGAATGTGGTACTTTAACCATGTGAAAAACGGCATGGCAGCCATTGATGTAGAAAAAGAAAAAATTAAATTTTAAAAAAAAATCAATGAAAGAACACACTTTGTGAAATATTTTCTCACCTATACAACATAGAACTCTAAATCTTTGCAAGAATGTAGGTAAAGAAGTACTCCAATCATGTGGAAAATGGCATGGCTGTAGATATTATACAAATTCACACACTTTGTGCAATTGTTTCTCTCATATAGAACATAGACCTGTAAATTCTTGTGAGAATATAGGGAACGACGTACTCCAACTATATGCAAAACGGCATGGTTGTAGCTGTAACAGAAATTGAGATATAGCAAAAAGAAAAGTGGAGTTTTACATTGAAATCAATCACAAAATGCACTTTGAGCATTTTGTCACCTATACATGATATAACTGCAAATTATGGCGTGAATTTTGGTAATGTGGTACTCAAATGATGCGCAAATCAGCATGGCTGCAGCTTTAATAGAAATTCACATACAGGAAAAAGAGAAATGAAATTTTTACATTGAAATCAATATGAAACACTCTTTGTATGATTATTTCTCTCCTATTAAACATAGAACTGTGAATTTTTGTGAGAATGTAGGGAATGAGGTACTCCAATCATGTGCAAAACGACTTGGCCGTAGTTATAATAGAAATTAAGATATAGTGAAAAGAAAAATGGAGTTTTTACATTGAAATCTAGGGAAAAACACACTTTGTGTGATATTTTCTTTCCTATGCATAATACAATCATAACTTTTTTCCAGGTTGTTGGGAATGTGGTACTTCAATCATTTTCAAAACGGCATGGCTATAGCATTAATAGAAATTCATATATAGAAAAAAGAAAAATGGAGTATTTACATTGAAATCAATTAGAAAGCTCACTTTGTGTGATATATACTCTCATATACAACATAGAACTGTGAATTTTTGTGAGAATGCTGGGAATGAGGTACTCCAATCATGTGCAAAATGGCATGGGTAAAGCTTTAATAGAAATTGAGATATTGCAAATCCAAAAATGGAGTTGCTACATTGAAATCAATATGAAAACACACTTTGTGTGATATTTTCCCTCCTATTCAACAAAGAACTGTAAATTTTTGCAAGAATGTAGGAAATGTGGGGCTCCAATCATGTGCAAAACGGCATGGCTGTAGCTTAAATAGAAAATGAGATATAGCAAAAAGAAAAATTGAGTTTTTGAAATGAAATCAATAGGAAAACACTCTTTGTGAGATATTGTCTCTCCTATACATTATAGAACTTTAATTTTTTGTGGGAATGTAGGGAATGAGGTACTCCTATCATGAGCAAAACGGCATGGCTGTAGCTTTAGTAGTAATTGAGATATAGCAATACAAAAATAGAGTTCTTACATTAAAATCAATGATAAAACAATCTTTGTGCAACATTTTCTCTCCTATACAACATAGAACTGTAAATTTTTGCGAGAATGTCAGAAGTGTGGTACTCCAATCATGTGCAAAACTACAAGGCTGTAGCTTTAATAGAAATTGAGATATAGAAAAAGAAAGATGGAGTTTTTACAATGAAATCAATAGGAAAATACACTTTCTGCAATATTTTTATTCCTATACATAATAGAATCATAACTTTCAACCAGAATGTTAGGAAAGTGGTACTCCAATCATGTGCAAAACAGCATGACTGTAGCTCTAAAAGAAATTGAGATAGAGCAAAAGGAAAAATGGAGATTTTATAGTGAAATCAATTGGAAAACGCACATTGTGTGATACTTTCTCTCCAATACAACATATAACTGTAAATTTTTGCGAAAATGTTGGGAATGAGGTACTGAATCATGTGCAAAACGGCATGGCTGTAGCTTTAATAGAAATTAAGATATAGAAAAAGAAAAATTGTTTTTCCATTTAAATAAAAAAGAAACACACTTTGTGCCATTTTTTCTCTCCTTTAAAGCATAGAACTGCAGATTTGTGCAAGAATGTAGGCAATGAGGTACTTCTAACATGTTCAATCAGGTTCAAAGGGCTGCATCTTTAATCGAAATTAAGATATAGCAAAAAGAAATTTGCAGTTTTCCCATTGAAATCGATAGTAAAACACACATTGTGTGATTTTTTTCTGTCCTATACATACTGGAGCCTCACATTTTGGACAGAATATAAGGAATGTGGTACTCCAATCATGTGGTCAATGGCAAGGCTGCAGCATTAATAGAAATTTGAGATATAGCAAAAAGCAAAATGGCATTTTTACTTTGAAATCAATAAGAAAAAACAAACTTTGTGCAATCTTTTCTCTCTTATACAAGGATTTAAGGAACGAGGTACTGAAAGTATGTGCAAAATGGCATGGCTGTATCTTTAATAGAAATTGAGATACAGCAAAAAGAAAAATCGAGTTTTTAAATGTAATACTTCAATCATGTGCAAATGATTGAGATATAGCAAAAATATACAAGAAGTTATACATTGAAATCATTAGGAAAACACTTTGGGCAATTATTTCTCTCCTATACAACATAGAACTGTAACTTCTTTGAGAATGAAGGGAATGAGGTTCTCCAATCATGTGCAATATGGCATGGCTGTAGCTTTAATAGAAATTGAGATATAGCAAATTGAGAAAAATGGAATTTAAACATTGAAATGCATGGGAAAACACACTTTTTGTGATATTTTCTTTCCTGTACATAATAGAATCATAACTTTTATCCAGAATGTTTGGAATGTGGTCCTCCAATCATGTTTAACATGGCATGTCTGTAGCTCTACTAGAAATTAAATATAGCAAAAAAGTGGAATTTTAACATTTAAATAAATTGGAAATCACACTTTGTTGACATTTTCTCTGTTGTACAACATAGAACTGTAAATGTTTTCTAGAATGTAGGGGATGGGTGTGAAAAAACGTTGCAGGGACTCTGATGGTTTTGAGGATAACTGATTTATTTTACAAAAAGGAAGTGTTTAATAAAGAGAAAAAGGATTACATCACTGGTCAAAAGGTCCTAGGACCATTGTCATCAAATCCAGCGAGCTCAGGTCTTATTCAGATATCATGACTAGACTTTATAATTAGTTCAAGGAATGAATGAATCATTCAACATTTAAAGACAATTGGGTGATCAAACTGCAACTTTCTTACACTGGGGCCCAACAGATATGGCAAGGGAATGGTAATCATTCTTTTTCAGTGGGTATACCTTTTGAATAGGTCGAACAATGGTTTTCCCACCTTTAATCTGCAGTACTAAGGATCATACTTATCCATCTCACCCTTCCCTTAATTCTATGATTTTTGCCAATGGCCATAAATGGCGGGTTGATTTCTCATCATCATAGATGACCACATCATTTATCTTAAAATTGGTTGAATTTACATAAGGTGTTTGCATATTTGATTTAAGTTGCATTAAATATTAATGCTTCCATCTTTTCACTGTATGTTCAAATACCATCTTTCTGTGGTGGAGCCTCTTTCTGATGTCATCAGGTCTTGATGGATGAATGTTCACTTGTTGTCTTCCATATTGCAACTCTGTCAAAGACTTAGAACATAATAACATTGATGGTGTTATGGGTTCTGGCTAATTTACATCACAAAGTACATAAGTTAGAGGATGATCCTTTAAAACTGCCTCTAATTCTGTTAACACAGTTGCAAATTCCTCAGTGGTCAATGAGGTGGATTCTAATGTCTCTTTGAGGGCATTTTTAACACTTCTCACTAAGCGTTCCCAAAATCCACCCCCCCCCATGGAGCTCGTTCAGCAATAAATTTCTAATTTATTTACTGAAGGGGAGATAAATTTATTGGTGGTGAATTAATTTGGAACATGATTCCTTGAATATCTTTGTTAGCTTTGATGAAAGTTTTGGCACTATCAGAAATAACAGTCATAGGAACTCCTCTTCTGGCACAAAATCTTCTAAATGCTTGTAGGATGGATTCACTGGTAATTGATGTCACTAATTCAAGGTTCATTGCTCTAGTAGTGGCACAAGTGAATAGCACAATGTATCCCTTGACAGATTGATCCCCTTGCCTCAGATGCACTGGTCCAGCATAGTCTATCCCAACTGTTTCGAATGGGGATGTGAAATTCATGCATTCTATTGGTAATGGTGCTATAGGTTGCTGGGCAGGCTTTACCTTGAGTCTCTGGCAAACCATGCACTTGTGTATAACTGATTTGCATGCACTCCTTCCCTTGATAATCTAAAATCTCCTCATTGAATTTAGGGTTTCTTGCATACCAGCATGTTTTAACCTTATATGTGTTGCCATTATTTTCATCCTGGAGTATCGCTCATTACCGTCAAGAATGATGGGATGCTTTTCATTCCATGACTATTTAGAAAATTGTAAATGACCTTTCACTCAAAGAATTCCAAGTTCATTTAATACTGGTTGTAGTGTTATTTTTTTTGAGTCACTGCTGATGGCCATGTTTTGTTTCAAAGGTGCCAATCTGACCTTTGACATTACTATGTTTGATCTTGATTTTCCTTCATGCATTGTATACATAAAGGCAATGGCTCCATAGGCTCTTTTTGAGGCATCACAAAGACATGGAGATTACTCTCTTCCCATTCATAAGCACATGGTAATGGTCGACTGAAAGAAATCTTTGCTATCATCTTTGCTTCATTTAACCATTGAGTCCATAGAGATTGTATATCCAATGGAACAATATCATTCTACTTCGTATTCAACTTCCAAAGTGATTGGAATAACATTTTGGCCCTGATGGAGAATGGTGATATTAATCCAATTGGATCATTAAGTGAAGATGAATGGCTGATATTGATCGTTTGGTTATCACCTTATCCTTTCTTTCATCTGACCACGCTATGGAAAAACAATCATCTATAGATTCCCATCTTATGCCTAATACTTTTGTTGTATGATTATGTTGATCATTTACAAGACCCATACTTTTCCAGGCAAGGCAAACCTCATCACTCATTTACCCGTGTGTGCCCGGGGTAGAATAGGCACACTGCATACCTGCATGTCGTAAGAGGCGACCAAACGGGGTGACTTTTTCTTGCCCCTGACTGGACAACACCACTATCGTCTTTGTCTACAACGTGTTCTGGACAGGACGATACCAACATCATGGTTGTTCCAGTGTTCGGTCTGACTTGTTCTCGGTCGACGTAGGCTCCTCACTGAGGTGACCGTAAACAAACGCCTACCCGCGTGTTTGCCGTGCGTGGAGACCCGTACCCTGGGAAAAGTGGATCCTGGTGATTGAGGAGGGTCTAAGGCTTCGGCCCTACACATCCAACACATCACTTTGGCCACAGCTTCCGGGGCAAATGGGAGGCCAAGGCCGTAGCCCGGTCTTGAACAATCGGCCGGGGGCGCATAAGTTGTTATGCCTCCTAGGGTGACTGTAAGTGGACCAGCAGTCAACCCCAATGCCAATGGTCCGGTACTCAGGGATTATGCCACCCTAACGATATCCTGTCCGAGTAGTCTCGACGACCCGAATGGGCGTCCCCTCGTTGGGCTCGGTGGTGGGTTAGACCTGCGGGCAGTGAAATCATAATTTATAACAATTATGGCAACTATAACCCAAAGGCTGGGGGCCACTACAAATAACCCCACCCCTCCCCCTTCTTTAGTTTCAATGACTTGAGTTGAGCCTGAAGATGGCGGGCTCGGCCCCAATCAACTGAGTGGGCCAGCTGCCAGTGAGTTAATGGAGACGAGCACTGCTCCAACTAAGAGGCCGCGTTCCCCCAGTCACCCAACTGGATCAGGGAATGCCCCGGTGGTGTCAAATACATCAGCACCTGCCCTTAACAAGAGGCAACGGCCTCTTAGCCTTAAGGTGCAGGGCTCCACCACTGATGCAAAGCGTGTACCTGCATCTAAGGAAGCCTCAGGTGCAGTCAAAAGCACTTCTATTCCTTCTTCCTACACTCCCCGGTTTCTTTCCATATCCGGGGAGGATGGTGCATCCTTGGGGAAGGCGTCACCCTTCCTTATCGCCAAAGCCATCAAGGGCATTGCCGGTGATGTGACCTCGGTCAAGAAACTGAGCAATGGCACCTTGTTGGTGGAGGCATCTGGCAATCACCAGACCGAAGCATTATTAAAAATGTGGGAACTCGGTGAAATCCCCATTGTGGTAGAACTGCGTCGCACTTTAAACACCAGCAGAGGTGTGGTGCGGTTCCCCGATCTGCATGGGGAGTGAGAGGAGCAAATAGCAGAGGAGCTTAGGGACCAGGGTGTGGTGGCTGTCCGCCGCACCTCTGTCCGACGGGATGGAGAATCCCGGCCATCTGACACCTTGGTGCTGACCTTCGGTAGGCCCAAGGTGCCAGAGTACATCATGGCTGGCTACCTTTGCTTGCCTGTGCGTCCATTCATACCGAGCCCACATCGGTGTTTCAAGTTCCAATGATATGGCCATGGCCAGAATTCCTGTTCTGCCAAGGCCATGTGTGGCACTTGCGGGCAGGGAGACCACTCCCCAGAGTCTTGTAAGACTGCACCTTTTTGTCTGAACTGTAAGGGCAACCACCCCGCGTCTTCTCAGGACTGCCCTACTTGGTTGCAGGAGCGTTCAATCCAGGAGTTGCGTGTCCAGAAGGGTATCAGCTGTCCGGATGCGGGGCAGCTGCTAGCCTTGCCAGGGACCCCCAGTCTTGCGGTGTCCTATGCAGGTGCTGCCAAGGCAGCTGCTGTGTCGTCTGTCTGCACCCAGACAGACACACTACCTCAACTCCCCCCTCTTATCCGTTTGACGCCCTCTCGGGCCCATGGGGCCCATGGAGTGCCGGTCTGTGCAAGCATTGGCTGCCAGATGGACCCCGACCCCGTTTCCACGGCTACTTCCAGCTCCACCACCACCTCTGGCCCATGCATGGGCCCCCAAATAATGGCGGTGCCAGTTTCTTTGGATGCCCGAGATGCTGCTCATGAAAGAGAGGCATCTCCAGTGAAGGCCTCCCTCCCTGTCTCAGTCCAGCCAGCCCCCTCCATGGAGAGGGTGGTGGGTGAGACAGGTGGAAAGAAAGTAGGGACACCTACCACTGCCACAGTGGGGCAAGTGTCCTTGGTTTGTCCACCCAAACTCTCTAGCCAACGGCAGAGGGCAAGGGGTGGTTTCATGCCCCAACTGGGGAAAGATGGGGATTCCTCCTTCAAGATGGAGGAGGATGAACCAATTGAAGGCATCCCTCCCTATTCTGCAGTGGGATGGAGAAAAGGGAGGAATAAATATAAGCCACCAAAGAACACTTGATGGTAAATTTCCTGCAATTGAACTGTCGAGGTTTTTCCCACAAGAGGGACGAGATCAAACTTTTGATCTCTCGGCACAACCCTGTCTGCATCTCCCTCCAGGAGATTCTGTGTCAGAGTGATACCCCCATTTCACTACGGGGGTACACAACATTTGCAGACACCCGGCAGCAAGGAAGCCACCCTGTGGGAGGGGTGGCTATCCTTATCCGGAATGGGTGCATGCATGTGCCGGTTGCTTTGCAGACGCCTCTTCAAGCAGTGGCGGTCTCATTGCAACTGGATGTGCCTACCACTCTATGTTCCCTCTACATGCCTCCTGGGATCGATATCCCATGGGCAGACCTCGACTCCCTCAGTGCCAAACTTCCAAGACCCTTCTTGATTATGGGTTACTTCAATGCCCATAATCCACAATGGGGCTCGGACAGTCACAACCCCCGAGGGCGACTTGTGGAACAATGGGTGTCACACAATGGCCTCATTGTTCTCAACACAGGTGCCCCCATGCATGTGATGACTGCCACCGAAGGTCTTTCGTGTATAGACCTTTCCATCTGCTCTCCTGGGTTGGCACCAGGTTTGCAGTGGGAGGTTCCGTCAGACCCTTGTGGAAGTGACCACTTCCCTATCAAGATTAGCAGTGGAGTTGGTGCATTGCCCCAACACCCACCATGGTGGTGTCTGCGTCGGGCAGACTGGGAGGAGTTCGCCCACCATATACATTTTTGCCCACTGTGTGATTTTGATGGGGTCAATGATCTAGTGAGTCACTTCAGAGAGGTGGTGGTCGGGGCGGCATTGGCATCCATCCCCCAGAGCTCGTGTAACCCACAACGAGCATGGATGCCATGGTGGATGGAGGATTGTCGGAGTGCGATTCAGGCTCGCCGATGAGCCCTTCGCAGCTTTCAATCTTGTCCCACCGAGGCCAATCGTATTGACTATCTCCGAGCCTGGGCAAATGCACAACGGGTGATCAAGGAGGCCAAACGCTCCTCATGGAGTCAGTACATCTCTTCACTTACCCGTGACGTGCCCTCCAAGAAAGTCTGGGAAAAGCTGAGGAAGATCCAAGGCAGATATTTACCATCATGTGGCTCAGGTCTCCTTGTACAAGGGAGACATTGCCTTTTGCCGTGTGAGGTGGCTGAGGAACTGGGAAGGACGTTTGCAGCCGTCTCCAGTTCCCGGCACTACACGACAACATTCCTGCAAACGAAACAGGCCGCCGAACGCCATCCACTGAACTTCACTGGTGGTGTCGCCGAGGGGTATAAAAACCCATTTGCCCCTTGGGAGCTACGAGCAGCTCTAGCAAGAGCCAGGGACACTGCCCCTGGACCAGATAGCATACACTATCAAATGCTACGACACCTACCAGAGGAAGGCATTATATACCTCCTTGAGGTATTCATCATTATATGGCAGCAGCATGAAGTCCCTGCAGGCTGGCGAGAGGCTACTATAATCTGACTCCCAAAACCTGGGAAGGATAGTAGCCTTGCAATAAATTACAGACCCATTTCATTGATGAGCTGTCTTTGCAAAACAATGGAACGAATGATAAATTGGCGCCTGGTGTGGTATCTCGAGCAGCACCACCTCCTTGCCAATGCCCAATGTGGTTTCCGTGCTGGTAGGTCTCTGGTGGATCATTTGATCTCCCTGAAGACTGCAGTACGTGAGGCCTTTCTCCACAGACAGCACTTAGTGGCTGTCTTCTTTGATGTGGAGAAGGCATATAACACCACTTGGCGCCACGGCATATTGGAGACCTTGCACCAGTGGAGGCACAGGGGTAATCTGCCCCTCTTCCTCCAAAGCTTTCTGTCCAAACGGACCTTCAGAGTGCATGTGGGTAACACCTACTCCTCTGCCTTTCTGCAGGAGAATGGTGTCCCACATGGGAGCGTCTTGAGTGTGACGCTTTTTGCTGTTGCGGTGAACGGCCTGCCATCCTCTGTTCACCCCCCAGTCAAGTCGTCCCTATTTGTGGACGACTTTTCAATCCGGTACCGGGCTGCCATGATGCACAGCATTGAGCACCAGTTGCAACTTGCACTAAACAGTGCCCACGAGTTCGCCGCCTCGCGTGGCTATAAGTTCTCCGCTGACAAAACAACTGTCATGCATTTCTGTCATAAGCAAGGGCTTCACCCTGAGCCTCAGCTTACCCTGGATGGCCGCCACCTGCCAGTTGTAGAGCCGGCCCGCTTCATTGGTCTCTGTTTTGACAGCCGTCTGACATGGGTCCCACACTTGAAGGAGCTGAAGGCTAAGTGCCTTCGCTCCCTTAATATTCTTCAGTGCTTGAACGGACGGTGATGCAGATCGAACGATGATGCTTCGACTATACAGATCACTCGTTCGATCCCGTCTCGATTATGGCTGTGGCGTTTATGGCCTGGCCGCTCCATCTACTCTCCGGATGCTGGACAGTGTTCATCACGCTGGCATCCGGTTGTCCATTGGGGCGTTCCACACAAGTCCAGTACTCAGCCTTTATGCTGAGGCTGGTGAGCCACCACTGACTGTGCAGCGGCAGTGCCTGGCAGCTGCATACATTTTGTGGCTGAAAGGTCAGCCACAGCACCCTACACACCCAGCCATCTTTAGTGACATTGTGAGATGGCCATTCAACCGCCGCCAGGGGGTTCCCCCTTCATTCGGTGTGCGTTAGATGGACTGTCTTGCCAGCCTGGGTGTGACTCTACCTAGGGTGCAGCCTGTACTGCCGGCCTCTGTGCCGCCCTGGACAGTGCCAGAGCCAAGTTTAGATTTGTTGCTTGCAGCCTTACCGAAAACCAGTACCGATAGGTCAGTGTACCAACAAGAGTTTGGACGCCTCTCTTGGACCTATCGAGGCCATGTTTTTATTTACACGGATGGGTCGAAGGATGGTTCCTATGTGGGTTGGTCAGTCCTTACAACTGGTCATCTCATAGGGGGCTGCCTTCCAGGCGTTGCCAGTGTCTTAACTGCAAAGCTCACAGCTCTGCACAGGGCACTGGAACTCATCCAAGTATTGCATAACAGACACTTTGTTGTTGCGACTGACTCCCTATGCTCCCTTCAGCTGTTGCACACCCTGTATGGCAGACATGCCATCATCCAGGGTGTGCACAGATTGCTGCTTGTGATTCGTAAGCAGGGCAAGACAGTGTTGTTTATGTGGGTCCCGGGGCACGTTGGCATCGTGGGCAACGAGATGGCAGATGCCCATGCCCATCAGGTGGCCTACATGCCAGAAATACCTGACACTGCTGTCCCCTCCTCCGACGCTCTCCCGATGGTGCGGCAGGCCATCGACAACCAATGGCGGTCCCAGTGGTTTGCGGAGACCACAAACAAACTCCGCACACTGAAGGACACTCCAGTGCACTGGGTGTCCTCGTGCCGCCAATCATGGAAGGAGGAGGTTGTGCTTGCTTGGCTGTGAATCGGTCACACCTTCCTCACCCACTCTTACATTCTACGGGGTGAGGATCAGCCATGGTGTGACTTCTGTTGGGAGCCTCTCACAGTGGCGCACATCTTTTGTCACTGTGAGAGATACCGAGAACTTAGATGGCGACTGGGAGTCAGCGCAGAGCTCTCCATATCACTTGGGGATAACCCTCAGGCAGCGGAGAGCTCGCTAGTATTTGTGAAAGAGGCTGGCCTCTTTCACAAAATTTGAATTCTATGAGATTTCTTTTAGACACCTTTTGTAATTATTTTTGAATTATATGGCTTTTGCCTTTTTATTTCTGTATTCTTTTTGGCTTTTGCCACATTTATTGTAATGTCTGTTTTGGCTTTTGCCACAATTATTATTCTGTCTGTTTTGGCTTTTGCCTTTTTATCTCTGTGTTTGTCTTGGCTTTTGCCACATTTATTCTTCTCTCCGTTTTGGCTTTTGCCACTTTTATTGTTATGTATGTTTTGGCTTTTGCCTTTATTTGTATGTCTGTTTTGGCTTTTGCCTGTATTTCTTTTCTGAGTAATTATTAGGCTATTGCGTTTTTATTGTTATTACTCTTATTGGCCTTTTGTCTTTTTTATTGTCATCATGGTGGGATGGCCATTTACACCCCCACCATGGTGATGTGTCTTTCTGGGCCCTAATGACCTTTGTAGTTGATGGGCCCTAACGCAACAACAAAACAAACAAAATCATCACTCTTTGTCATCCATTTCCTCACGTCCATGCTTGCTATAGATAGCAATGCTTCCATTTCTGTATGAAGTACATTTGACACTTCAATGGTATTGGTTCCAGTAACTAAATCATCTACATAGCAGTCCTTTGATAATGCTTTTTCTACCAGTTTGAACTTCCCAGCATTTCGCTCTTGGTGCTCATCAAGCCATATGAATCTAATAGCATCCCTATCATTTTCTGCAATTTCTATTTGCAAATAAGCCTTTGCTATATCAGCTAAAACAACAATCCTGTGTCTCCAGATTTTTAACAGAAGGTCACTCATTTTTGATTCGAGTTTCAGGCCCTTCTGTAGACAGTCATTCAATGATAAGAATCCTGGCTTTAAAATTCAAAAATTTGTCAAAACAGCATTAACAACTTGAAAGTTGGCTGGCAATTTCATGAGAGTGGCAAAATAAAATTTATTTAAGTTGGCAAAAAAAATTTTTTTTATGGGAGGTATTACCTTTGCTGCATTAGACTGAAATTTATAAAACTGAAAACTGCTTATATGTCCTGGGTTTTGGCACCATGTAAAAACGTTGTAGCAACTCTGATGGTTTTGAGAATAATTGATTTATTTTTCAAAAAAGAAGAGTTAAATAAAGAGAAAAAGTATTACATCATTGATTACATCACTGGTCAAAAGTTCCTAGGACCATTGTCATCAAATCCAGTTAGGTCAGGTCTTATTCAGATATCATGACTAAACTTTATAATTAGTTCAAGGAATGAATGAATCATTCAACATTTTAAGACAATTGGGTGATCAAACTGCCACTTTCTTACACTGGGGCCCAACAGATATGGCAAGGGAATGGTAATCATTCACTTCCATTGGGTATACTTTTTGTATAGGTCGAACAATGAAGAAGCATCAAAAACCATCCTCATCTTAGTTGTGGTTCTCTCAATCTTTCTCACATGTCTACTGGGCATATAATATTTTATGGTTTCCTTGTTTTCATCATTGACCTGTTCTATGATGCCATCACTTAAATATTCCATAATAATGTCATTGTATTGAGGCATGTTTGATTCACATCTGAGGCATCATATCAGGTGCAACAACCTTCTAGTTGCTATGTCTTTATTCTCTGATAGGCATAATTTTGATTATGGTTTCCATGGTAGTTTTGCATTGTATCTTAGCCCAGGCTTGGACAGTCCAACCCTTAATAATTTTAATTTATTATTATTCAATTCCATGTTGGGTTCTAGGCCTATATCCTCTGCCTCCCAGAATCGTCTAAGTTGTTCATGCAGCTTGTCTTCTGGAGGAATTTCATCTAGGATAATGAAGGCAATTGTATTGTAAATGGATGCCTTGCTGACATCTTTTCTTTATTTAATGGGTCCTTGGATTATCCATCTCAAATGGCTTCCACATGCTACGGTAAATTCACTGATCCTTATTAGTTCCCCTGTCATTATCTTCCAGTAGTAATCACTACCAATTAACAGTTCAATCGCTTCATTTCCTTTGTACCCTTTCCCATTAGGGTCATCAGCTATTTCCAATCCAGCTGTTACAAGTGAATACATTATATCTTTATTTTCTACAGGTAGCATTTGGATACTAATATTTGGAATTGTTGTGGCTATTAATTCTGTGCTAAAAATATCTTTTACATTTTCAATTCTGATTCTTAATTGATCACATTTGATTTGATTCTTTTGTTTTCCAAATACACAAATATTCATGTTGGTTACTTACTCAACTGGTAGCCTTAACTGTCGTTTAACTGACTCTGAGATGAAAGTCCACTGGCTACCACTGTCCATTAGGCATCTAACTATGGCAGGGTTAGTGCCAGATTTTATTTATACACTGGCAGTTTGAAAGAGTGCAGTGGTTGTCATAGCTGATGTAGTTTGGACCTGTTTCATTTAAGGGGCTTCTTACACTGGACAGGGCAGATGCTGAGTTTTGTTCACTGTTTTGGCTGTTTGTTACACTCTTTTCACATACTTTGGAGGAATGTAGTCCATTGCATTTACTGCAATTGTATGCTATTTTTTGGCACTGTTTGGCTCCATGATCCTTTTGGAAGCACTTGAAGCATCTTCTCTTCATCTTTAGAATATTTTGTTTTTTAGCTGCTGTTCTATTTATTCTGCAATCACTAGTCCAGCGTCCATTTTTTATCACAGAACTGGGATTAGGAGGCAAGTTCTCAAAAACGGCATTAAAAGTTCAAAATGGGTGGCAAGTTCTCAAAAACGGCATCAAAACTCAAAAACGGTAGACAAGTTATCAACAGGGCGTTGAAATCCAAAAAAACACTGGGAGACAAGTTCTCAAACACGGCATTAAAAGTTCAAAATAGGTAGTAAGTTCTCAAAACGGCATTAAAACTTCAAAAGTTGGAGGCAAGTTCTCAAAAATGGCATCAAAAAGTTCAAAACGGTAGGCAAGTTCTTAAAACGGCATCAAAACTCGAAAATTTTGGAGGCAAGTTCTCAAAAACGGCATAAAAAAATAAAAAACGGGAGGCAAGTTCTCAAACGGGCATTAAAATAAAAAAAAATTGTGAAGCAGGTTCTCACAAATGGCATGAAAAACTCAAAACGGGAGGCAAGTTTCAAAAAAGTTTCCAAATTTCAAAAAAGTCGGCATCAAAATTTTCAAAAAAACGGGATGCAAGTTGTTAAAAGATCATCAAAATCTCAAAAAGGCATAGAAATTCCAAATTTTCTGAGGCAAGTTCTCAAACATGGCATCAGAACTAAAAATTTTGTGAGGCAAGTTCTCAAAATTGGGAGGCAAGGTTTCAAAATCACTTCTAAATTCAAAAATTTGGGGGGCAAATTCTTTAAAATAACGGCATCCAAATTCAAAATCAGGGGATAAATTCTCCAATGGCTTTAAAATTCAAAAATTTCTCAAAACAGCATTAAGAACTTGAAAGTTGGCTGGCAATTTCACGAGAGTGGCAAAAAAAATTTATTTAACTTAGCAAAAAAAAATTTTTATTCGGAGGTATTACCTTTGCTGCATTAAACTGAAATTTATAAAATTGAAAACTGATTATACGTCCCCGGTTTTGGCACCATGTAAAATCGTTGTAGCAACTCTGATGGTTTTGAGAATAATTGATTTATTTTTCAAAAAAGAAAAAGGATTACATCACTGGTGAAAAGGTCCTAGGACCATTGTCATCAAATCAAGTTAGGTCAGGTCTTATTCAGATATCATTACTAAACTTTACAATTAGTTCAAGGAATGAATGAATCATTTAACATTTTAAGACAATTGGGTAGTCAAACTGCAACTTTCTTACAAGGTGCTCAAATCACGTGCAAAACGGCATGACTGCAGCTTCAAAGAAAAATGGAGTTCTCACATTGAAATCAATGGAAAAACTTACTGTGTGCGATATTTTCTCTCTTATAAAACATAAAACTTTAAATTTTTGCATAAAAGGTAGGGAATCAGGTACTCCAATCAAATGGGAAAACACACTTTGTGTGACATTTTCTCTCCTATACAACACAGAAGTGTAAATTTTTGTGAGAGTGTAGGGAATGATGTACTCCAATCATGTGCAATATGGCATAACTGTTGCTTTGATAGAACTTGAGATATAGCAAAAAGAAAAATGGAGTTTTTACATTGAAATCAATGGGAAAACACACTTTGTGCGATATTTTCTTTCCTATACATAATAAAATCAGGTAGCTTTGCAGAACCAGCAAAAGGCTAGGAATGCAGTTAGGAGAGGGAGGGAAGCCAATAGTGAGTTAGTTTATATGAAGGTCTGGAAAATGGTTAAAGTGTATATGAAATAGGCTTACAAGAAATTTCATAAAAACATTTTGGGAGACAGGCTTATGAAAAATTCCAAATGCTTTCTCGGGGTATCTGAAGAGGTGTAGGAAAGAGGGTTATAGGGATACAGTGGTTAAAGATAGTTCAGGAAATGTAGATAAGGATAATCTTAAGATTGCAAATGTTTTCAATGACTCATTTGCAAAAAGCTTTGCAACAAGTCAAAGGAAATTCCAGGTGGTACTTGATAGTAATTCTCCATGAGGAATGGATGAGGTTACTATAACTAGGGTGGGAAATGAGCAACTACTAAGTAAATCAGTGGTTAATAAGGCTGCAGGTCCTGATGGCATTTCTCCATATATTATGCAGCGACTTTCAGGGATACTTACCTATTACCTGGTGGAAATATTTAGAAAGTCATTAGAAATGGGTATTGTTCCATCATCATGGAAACTGGCTAATGTGGTACCAATTTTCAAGTCAGGAGACACAGCAGACCCTAAGTGCTATAGACCAGTTTCATTAATGAGTGCTGTATCCAAGGTTTTTGAACACATCCTATTCTTCTCTACTATGGGATATCTGGAAAAGAATGACATCCTTAGCAACAATCAGCATGGATTTAGGTAAGGGAGGTCATGTGTCATCCAAATGGCTTGCTTGATGGATTATAAAGGCCTTTAGACAACAGAAAGCAGGTTGATGTTGTATTCTTAGACTTTGAACAGGCTTTTGTCATGGTGCCCCATGATAAGCTGATTTCAAAAATGCCAAGTCAAGGGATGCATAGTAAGGTTACTCGGTGGGTAAGGTCCTATCAGCTGATAGACAACAGCGGGTAATGTACAGGGTTAGTGCATCTGAATGGCAACCAGCCACAACAAGGGTACCTCAGGAAAGTGGTTTGGGTCCGTTGTTGTACATTCTCAATGGAATGACATGCGATTTGACATTAGTTCCTTCCTTGAACTATTTGCAGATGACATAAGTACTGCCCGGGTATTAGATGAAGGGTTATCATCCTATACAAATTACAGCAGGATCTCGATAAGATTTACAATTGGTGTGTAAAATGGGAATTGCCAATGAATCTGAAAAAGTATAGGATTCTTACAATATCCAGATCTAGGGAGCTACTTAATTTTTATTACTATATATGTGGAGTAAGGGTTGAGAGAGTTGGGACCCATAAGCATTTTGGAACAATTTAAATAACCAAGGTACCTGGAAGGATCATGTTAGTTAGGAGGACTGGAAAATTCCTCCATCTGATCAGTAGGGTCATTCGGGACAGCCCAAGGTAGGTGAGGGAAACAGCTTATATTTCAATGGTGTGACCAATTTTGGAGTATGGTAGCCCAATTTGATTTCCCTTCAGGCAGGAATTATCTTGGGAAAATAAAGGGATACAGAGGAGGGCAGCAAGAATTGATGGACAACTGGTGGGATGTGTGTCTCCTGCTAAGTACAAAGGGAAAAAGTATCATTTGCATAAATTGAAGAAGATTAGGGCACAGACAGACCCATATTAATGGTCTTTCTTACCAAGCCTTGGTAAGGATAAGGTGGAGGTCCTATTAAAAAGCCACCCTACCATTACTAGTGTTGTAAAGGGATCACAGGAATTTAAGACTAATGTTTTGGGAGCTTTTTAGTAATGAATGTAAGAATTAGAGTTTGTCTCTCCACTGCCATATTGGACAAATAAGGCTGCTTGCAGTGCCATGAATTAGAATTGAAATAATTAAAATTATATTGAGAATGTTGGAAATGGATGCATACGGCATGGCTGAAACTTTAAATGAAATTGAGATATGGCAGAAAATGGAGTTTTTAATATGAATTCAATGAGAAAACACCCATTGTGCAATACTTTCACTCCTATACAACTTAGAACTGTAAATATTTGCGAGAATGTGAGGAATGAGGTACTCCAATTATTTAAAAACGGCATTGCTGTAGCTTTAATAGAAATTGAGATATAGCAAAACGAAAAATGGAGTTTTTCCATTGAAATCAATAGGAAAAAACACTTTGAGCTATATTTTCTTTCCTACACATAATAGAATCCTTACTTTACCTTGAATGATGGAAATGTCATACTCCAATCATGTTTAAAAAGGCATAGCTGTAGCTTTAATAGAAATTGAGATACAGCAAAAAGAAAAATGAAGTTTTACCAATAAAATCAATGGGAAGATGTACTTTATGCTTTTTGTCTCCTATACATGATGGAACTGTAAATTTTCTCAGAATGTAGTGAATGTGGTACTCCAATCATGTATAAAATGGCATAGCTGCAGCTGTAGTAGAAATTTAGATATAGCAAAAAGAAAAATGGAGTTTTTAGATTGGAAACAATGGGAAAGCACAATTTCTGCGATATTTTCTCTCCTATATAACATAGAACTGGTAACATTTGCCAGAATGTAGGGAATGAGGGGCTCCAATAATATGCAAAGTGGCATGGCTGTATCTTTAATAGAAATTGAGATATAGTTAAAAGAAAAATGGCTTTTAAATCAAAAGTAATGGGAAACACTTTGTGCGATATTTTCCCTGCTATACAACATAGAATATTAAATTTTTGAGAGGAAAGGTAGGGAATAAGGTACCCCACTTATGTGCAAAACGGCTGGCTGTAGCTTTAATCAAAATGGAGATATGGCAAAAAGTAAAATGAAGTTCTTCCCTTTAAATCAATAGGAAAACGCACTTTGTGCATTTTCTGTTCTATATATGATAGAACTACAAATTTATGCCAGAATGTAGGAATGAGGTACTCCTATCATGTGGAAAACGGCATGTGTGTAGTTTTAAAAGAAATTGAGATATAGTAAAAAGAAAAATGAAGTTTAACATTGAAATCAATGGAAAAACATACTTTGTGTAATATTTTCTTTCCTTGACTTAACAGAATCGTAACATTTATCCAGAATTTTGGGTGAGTGGTACTGCAATGATGGGCAAAAATGGCGTGGCTTTATCTTTAATAGTAACTGAGATATTGCAAAAAGAAAAAAGGAATTTTTTACATTGACATCAATAAGAAAACACACTTCTTACATTGAAATCAAGTTACACACTTTGTGCGACATTTTCTCTCCTACATAACATAGAGCTATAAATTATTCGAGAATGTTGGGAATATGGTACAGAAATCATGCGCAAAATGGCATGGCTGTAGCTTTAATAGAAATTGAGATATAGCAAAAAGAAAAATGGAGTTTTTCTATTGAAATCAATGAGAAATCACACTTTGTGTGATATTTTCTCTCCTATAAAATATAGAACCTTAAATTTTCGTGAGAATGTAGGGAATGAGGTACTACAATCATGTGCAAAACAGCATGGCTGCAGCTTTAATAGAAATTGAGATATAGCAAACAGAAAAATGGAGTACATCCATTAAAATCAATAGGTAAACACACTTTGTGCTATATTTTCTTTCCTATACATCATAGAATCGTAACTATTTTTCAAAAAGGTTTGGAATGTGGTACTCCAATCATGTGCAAAACGGCATAGCCGTAGGTTTGATAAAAATTGAGATATAGCAAAAAGAAAACTGGTGTTTTTTCATTGAAATCAACCAGAAAACACACTTTTTGTGATATTTTCTCTCCTGTACAACATAGAACTGTTAATTTTTGCGAGAATGTATCGAATGAGGTACTCCAATCATGTGCAAATGCAGCGTGGCTGTAGCTTTAATAAAAATGAAATAGTGTAAAAAAAATGCAGTTCTTACATTGAAATCAATGGGAAAACACACTTTGTGCGATATTTTCTTTCCTATACAACATAGAACTGGAAATTGTTGTGGGAATGTAGAGACTGAGGTACTCCAATCATGTGCAAATTGGCGTGGCTGTAGCTTTAATAGAAATTGATGTATAGTAAAAAATAATACAGTTTTTACATTCATATGAATGGGAAAAAACTCTTTGTTCGATATTTTTATTTCTATTTAAAACAGAATCATAACTTTTACCTAAAATTTTGGGAATGTGGTACTCCAGTCATGTGCCAAACGGCATGGCTGTAGCTTGAATTGAAATTGAGATAGAGAAAAATGAAAAATGAAGTTTTTACATTAAAATCAATGGGAAAACACACGTTGTGCAATACTTTATCTCCTACACATCATAGAACTGTAAATTTTTGTGAGAATGTAGGGAATGAGGTACTCAAATAATGTGCAAAACGGAATTGGCTGTAGCTTTAATACAATTTCAGATATAGATAAAATAAAAATAAGGGTGTTTTCATTGAAATCAATGGGAAAACACACTTTATGCCTTATTTTCTTTGCAATACTTAATAAAATCATAACTTTCATCCAGAATGTCGTACTCCAATCATGTGCTAAACGGCATGGCTGTAGCTGTAATATAAATTGAGATATTGAAAAAAGAAAAATAGAGTTTTTAAATTGAAATTGATATTTCTTTCTCTTATACAACATTGAACTGTAAATTTGTAGGGATTGAGTTACTCCAATCATCTGCAAATTTGCATGGCTGTAGCTTTAATAGAAATTCACATATTGCGAAAAGAAAAATGGGTTTTAATTGAAATCAATGGGAAAACACTTTTTGTGATATATTTTTTCTCCTAAACAACATAGAACTGTAATTTTTTTAAAGAATATAGGGAATAAGGCAATCCAATCATGTGCAAAACGACATCGCTGTAGCTTTAATAGAAATTGACATATAGCAAAAAGAATTGTTTTTACATTGAAATCAATGAAAAAACACACTTTGTGCGATATTTTCTCTCCTATACAACAGGGAACTGTAAATTGCTCTGAGAATGTAGGGAATGAGGTACTCCAATATGGGGAAAACGTCATGACATCAGCTTTTACTGAAATTGAGATATAGCATAAAGAAAAATAGATTTTAAATTGAAATCAATAGGAAAACACACTTTGTGCAATATTTTATCTCCAATGCAATATAGGACTGTCAATTTTTGTGAGAATTTATGGAATGAGGTGCTCCTATCATGTGCAAAACGGCAGGGCTGTAGATATAGTAAAATAATTGAGATATAGTAAAAAGAAAAATTGGGGTTTTCTCCAGAATGCTGGGAATGTGGTTAGGGAATGAGGTACTGCAATCATGTGCAAAATGGCATGGC
Source organism: Trigoniulus corallinus (assembly GCA_013389805.1). Classification (NCBI taxonomy): domain Eukaryota; kingdom Metazoa; phylum Arthropoda; class Diplopoda; order Spirobolida; family Trigoniulidae; genus Trigoniulus; species Trigoniulus corallinus. The sequence continues at coordinate 3,496,927 of JAAFCE010009123.1, read as the reverse complement.
TTTAACTTTAATAGAAATTGAGATATAGCAAAAGGAAAAATGGGGTTTTTACATGGAAATCTACAGGATAGCATACTTTAATTTAGAATTTTGGAAATGTGGTAATGCAGCAAAAAGAAAAATGGAGTTTTTAAATTGAAATCAATGGAAATCACACACTGTGTGATATTTTCTCTTATAAAACATAGAACTGTAAGTTTTTGTGAGAATGTAGGAAATTAAGTACTCCTATTATTTTCAAAATGGCATGGCTGTTGCTTTAATAGAAAATGAGGTATAGTAAAAAGAAAAATGGAATTTTTACATTGAAATCAAAATTAAAATACACTTTGTGCCTTTTTTCTCCTATACACGATAAGACTGCAAATTTTGGCCAAAATGTAGGGAATTTGGTACTCCAATTATTTGCAAAAGGGCATGGCTGCTACTTTAGTAGAAATTCAGATATAGCAAACGGAAAAATGGAGTTTTTACATTGAAATCAATGGGAAAACACACTGTGTGATGTTATCTCTCCATACAACATAGAACTTTAAATTTTTCTGAGAATGTAGGGAATGAGTTACTCCAATCCTGGGCAAAAGGGCATGGCTGTAGCTTTAATAGAAATTGAGATATAGCAAAAGGAAAATGGACTTTTTACATAGAAATCTATAGGAAAGCATACATTATGCAATACTTTCTTTCCTATACATAAGAGAATCATTGCTTTTATTTAGAATTTTGGGGTATGTGGTACTGCAATCATTTGGAAAACCGCATGGGTGTAGCTTTAATGAAAAGTAAGATGTAGCAAATAGAAAAATGGCGTTTTTATGTAGATATCAATAAGAAAACACAATTTGTGCAATATTTACTCTCCTATACAACATAGAACTGTAAATTTTTGTGAGAATGTGGGGATTGAGGTACTCTAGTCTTTTTCTTAACGTCATGCTGTAGCTTTAATAGAAAATGAGATGTAGCAAAAAGAAAAATGGTTTTTACTTTGAAATCGATGGGAAAACACGCTTTGTGCGTTTTTTTCTCTCCTATATAACATAGAACTGTAAATTTTTGTGAGAAGGTATGGAATGTGGTACTTCTATCATATGCCAAATGGCATGGCTGTAGTTTCAATAGAAATTGAGATATCATAAAAAGAAAAACGGAGATTTTACATTGAAAAGCAGTGGGAAAATTCACTTTGTGTGATATTTCCTTTCCTGTACATAATAGAATCACAACTTTTTCCTAGAATGTTGGAAATGTGGTACTCCAATGATTTGCAAAACGGCGTGACTCTAGCATTAATAGAAATTTAGAAATAGCAAAATAGAAAAATAAAGTTTTTACATTGAAATCAAGGGGAAAATACACTTTGTGCAATATTTTGTTTTCTATACATAATAGAATCAAACCTTTTATCCAGAACGTTTGGAATGTGGTACTCCAATCATGTGCAAAACGGCATGGCTTTAGCTTTAATAGAAATTGAGATATAGAAAAAAATGGAGTTTTTTTATTGAAATCAATGGGAAAACATACTTTGGGCAATATTTTCTCTCATATAGAAAATAAAACTATAAATTTTTTCATAAATGTTTGCTATCAGTGACCTATACCACACTGATGGACTCCTTAGCTGCCAAGCTCACCTCCTACTCTTCTATTATGCTTTTGGGAGACTTTAATATTTCCCTCATTGACTGGACGGCCCGAGTCCCACTTTATTATTGGTCCAATCAAGCCTCTAAAGCCACATCATTAACATCTTTATCATATTTTACTGGGCTAGGCCAGCATAATAGTATATTTAATGCAAATCAATGGCTCTTAGACCAGTGTTTTACTTAGTTGCCCTGTACAGCTTGTGAAGCTATCCTTCTCTCAAAACTGGACCCCCACCACCCATCTGTAGTTCTTAAGTTAAACCTGAAACTAAAATCCTCTACTCATTAAAAGCACCAGCACCAAATCTGAAATTTAATTGGTCTAAAGGCGATTACACAATGTTATATTATCGCCTTTTAAATTCAAATTGGTCAAAACTATTTTTAAACTCAACACCAGAAAGGGCTGTTTAGATGTTCTATTTTGAAGTACCTGCTACTATCCCCCTAAGGAAGTATCCCAACTATCCAGCATGGTTCAGCTCTGAGCTGATTAAGTTAATCAAAAATAAATGGCGACTCTATTCTTTGTGTAAATATGCCCCAACATTGGACTGCAGGTATCGTTTTGCTGAGGCACAGTCAAAGGTCAAGACGACCTTAAACTCCCAAGGCTGTAGCTTTAATAAAAAAAATAGAAAAAAGTAAGATATAGGAAAAAGAGAAATGAAGTTTTTATTTTGAAATAAATGGAAAACATACTATACAATACTTTCTCTCCTATACATAATAGAATCATAACTTTTATCCAAAGTGTTGGGAATGTGGTACTCCAATAAGGGTCAAAACGGCATGGCAGTAGCTTTAATAGAAATTGAGATATAGCAAAAAGAAAAATGGAGTTTCTACTTTGAAATCAATGGAAAAATACACTTTGTGCAATATTTTTATTCCTATACATAATCGAATAATAACGTTTCTTCGGAATGTTGGGAATGTGGTGCTCCAATCATGTTCAAAACGGCATGGCTATAGCTTTATTAGAAATTGAGATAAAGAAAAAAGGAAAAATGGAGATTTTAAATTAAAATCAATAGGAAAAAAACAATTTGGGTGATATTTTCTCTCCTATACAACATAGAACTGTTAATATTTGCGTGGATGTAGGGAATGAGGTACTCCTAACATGTGCAAAGTGGCATAGCTGTAGCTTTAATAGAAATTAAGATATAGAAAATAGAAATAGGAGTTTCTACATTGAAATCAATAAAAAAACACTTTGTGCAATATTTCCTCTCCTATACATAATAGAATCATAACTTTTATCCAGAATGTTGGGAATGTGGTACACCAATCATGTGCAAAACGGCATGGCAAATTCTTTATTAGAAATTGAGATAAAGAAAAATGGAGTTTTTAAATTGACATCAATGGAAAAACACACTTTGTGCGATATTTTCTCTCCTATACAACATAGAACTGTAAATTTTTGCGAGAATGTAGGGAACGCATGGCTGCAGCTTTAATAGAATTTCAGATATAGCAAATAGAAAAGGGGTTTCTTATATTGATATCAATAAAAAACACTTTGTGCGATATTTTCTCTCCTATACATAAGAGAATCATAAGTTTTATCTATAATGTTGGGAATGTGGTACCAAAATAATGTGCAATGTGGCATGGCTGTAGCTTTAATATTAATTGAGATATAGCAAAAAGAGAAATGGAGTTTTTCAAATGAAATCCATGGGGAAACAGACTTTGTGCAATATTTCCTATACATAATAGAATCATAACTTTTATGTGGAATGTTGGGAATGTTGTACCCCAGTCATGTGCAAAATGACATGGCTGTAACTTTAATAGAAATTAAGGTAGAGCAAAAAGGAAAATGGAGTCTTTACAATGAAATAAACTGTAAAACACATATTGTGTTATATTTTTTTCCTATACCACATAGAACTGTAAATTTTTGCAAGAATGCAGGGTCCGAGGTACTGCAATCATGTTCAAAATGGCATGGCTGTAGCTTTAATAGAAATTGAGATATAGCAAAAACAAAAATTGAGTTTTTACATTGAAATGAATAAGAAACACATTTTGTGCGATATTTTCTCTCCTATGCAACATAAAACTGTAAATTTTTGGAAGAATGTAGGGACGAGGTACTCCAATCATGTGCAAAACTGCATGGCTGTAGCTTTAATAGAAATTGAGATATAGCAAAAAGAAAAATTGAGTTTTTACATTGAAATCGATGGGAAAACACACTTTGTGCAATATTTTTATTCCTATACATTTTAAAATCACAACTTTTATCAAGAATGTTGGTAATATGGGACTCTATAACAGAAATTAAGATATAGCAAATTGAACAATGGAGATTTTACTTTGAAGTCAATCGGAAAACACAGTTTGTGCGATATTTTCTCTCCTATACAACATAAAGCTGTAAATTTTTTCAAGAATGTAGGGAACGAGGTACTCCAATCATGTGCAAAACGGCATTGCGGTAGCTTTAACAGAAATTAAAATAGAGCATCATCATCATCATACCCTCATCCCACCTAAGAAAGTGTCGGGTCAGCAGGTTCTGGCCCTCCTCTCTCTTCTATCACCCACCAGGCCACCATCTACTCCATACACTGCCCTATCCTTTCGGACAACCTGCTCCTACATCAGCTTCAGTCTCCCCTGCCCTGGGTACTACCCACCACCTGAAGTCCTGGTATAGCCCTAACCCAGTCCTCATCTGCTCTTCTCATCATGTGTCCATACCACCTCAGTCTACTCTCCCACATCTTTTCATCAATGTCTACCACCCCCAGACTGCCTCTGACATACTCATTCCTAATTCTATCTGCTCTCGACACGCCACTCATATACCACAGCATTTGCATGTCAGCAACTTGCATTCTATTGACGTGGCTCTTTCTCACTCCCCAACACTCCAACCCATATAGCATAGCTGGCCTAACCACTGCCCTGTAGAACCTCCCTTTCAACTTGATTGGGACCCTCCTATCACATAGGACCCCACTTGCCTGTCTCCACTTCTGCAAACCTCCATTGATTCTATGGGTCACACCAGCATCTATCTCCCCATTGCTTTGGAAAGTAGATCTTATGAACCTTACCTCTTGCACTTTTCTCACCAGTTCACCCCTTGAACGGACCTAACCTTTATTTGCCTGACCTTCCCAACTGAAAGCTAAATACTCTGACTTGTTCATGTTTATCTTTAACCCTCCCTTTTCTATCGCCCCTCTTATGTCGTTTAGTCCCTTCTCTATCTGTTCTTTCTGTCACAGACTTTTCCAACGTCATTGGCAAATACTAAGCTCTGAGGGGCCCATTCGCCTACTCCCATCAGCAGTTCATCCAAAACCAGTATGAACAAGTAGGGACTAAGTGCTGAACTGTGGTGAGCTCCAACTATTACTGGGAAGCTCCTGGTATACTCCCAAGGTGTCCTTACCCTGGCTTTGGAGCCTTCATACATATCCTGAACTATTCGGATAAGCCCTTCTTTTACCCCCTTTTCATAATACCTCCCAAACGAACTGCCATGAAACACTGTCATAGGCCTTCTCCAGGTCGATAAAGATGACGTGGAGGTCTTTCTTAGCCGCTCTGTACTTCTCTATAATCTGTCTCAGGATGAAGATTGGCTCATTTGTGGACCTCCCTGGCATGAATCCAAACTGATTTCCCCAGACACTGGTTCTATCCCTGAGGCGACATTCCATTACTCTCTCCCAGAGTTTCATGGAGTGGCTCATAAGCTTTATACCTCTATAGTTACAACAATCTTGGAAGTCCCCTTTGCCTTTGAAGAGTGGCACTATCCAACTCTCATGCCATTCAGATGGCATTCTATCTCCACTATCTATCCTGCTGAAGAGTTTTGCAACTTCCAAGCAACTTCCTCCTCTGTCACACACTCTGCTGCCAATACTGATACAGGACGTATGGTGGAGTCCCCATCTCCATCAGCAGAATTCAAGAGATTTTTAAAGTACTCTTCCCACCTGCCATTTACCTCGGATGGGGACATCAGGACCCCATCTTCACTATCCTTAACTGTTATGACCCTGGGTATGTCCTTAGCTGCCCTATCCCTAGCCTTAGCCAGTTTTAAAACCTCCCTCTCCCCTTCCTTTGTCCCTAGCTGCTAATAGAGGGCCTCATACTTCTGGTGCTTGGCCAGGGCAATGGTCCTCTTAGCCCTTGACTTGGACTGTTGATATTGATATTGAGTCCTGGTCCTTTACCTCCCTCCACCTCTGGAAAGCAGCCTTCTTTTGTTTGATGGCCTCTTCTACTTCCTCAGTACACCACCATGTCTCCCTGCATCCTTGGCCTGTGTCTCCTACTCTGCCCTGCCCCAAAATGGCTTTCCCACAAGATCTAATTTTTCTGGCAACCCCATCCCACATGGCTTCTGCTGTCCCTTCCCACTCCCAATCTACCTGCCTGTGCATTTCTTCTGCAAATTCCTCTGTTTTGGTGGGCAGTTTCCACCACCTGATGACCTGCTCCTCTTTCCATGAATATGCCTTGCTAGCTGCCTTCACTTGGATTTCTACCTTGAGGAGTCTATGACCAATTTCCTTTTGGTAATGTTCAGTGGGGAGAGCCCAGCAATCACTAACCTCTGATCTATGCTGTCTTCTAACCATGAAGAAATCTATCTGTGACATTCCTTTGGGTGACTGGAATGTAATTAGGTGCTTGTCCCTTTTCCTAAACCATGTGGTTGTCAGTACAAGTCTGAGTGCATTTGCTGTGTAAAGGATGCACTTCCCATCTAAGCTAGCTGTGCCATAACCCCATACCTCATGGGCCACCTCATAACCCTGGTAATAATTGCCTATGTGACCATTAAAGTCCCCACCAATAACTAAGTGCTCATTCCCACAGAGCTTCCCTACCTCAGCCTAGAGTGAGTGCACCAGGTCCTCAAAATCTGTCCAGAAGCCCACCTTTGTGTGCTCATCCAGACTTCCCTGAGGAGCATAGGCACTGATAAGGTGGAGTACCAATCCTTGCCACATCACTGTAACAAACAATAGCCTGCTATTTACTCACTTAACCAGGGTGACTCCTGTATGCAGCTCCCTATCAAATACTATGTCCACCCCATTTCATCCCTCTTTGCTAGCTAAATATATAAGCTTGTAACCCTCCCCCAGGGCCCTTGATCTATCTCCCTTCCATTGGGTTTCCTGTAAAAAGGCTACCTGGATCCTCCTATGCTTTAGGGTATTCACCAACTCCCCTGCTGCTCCCCCACAACGATTCTGGTGCCACAATCCTTGGCCTTACCGTTCCCTGGATCATTTTTATCTTCTCTTAGAGGGCGAGTTGATTTTGAAGATATATTCCTGAAAAGGCTTTAGAAATTGCCAAAAAATTCAGGAGAATGCTACAGCATCTGACAGCAGTCTTGAACCACGTAGTGACTGATCCAGAAATTGAAACAGAAGAAAAAGAAAAATTGAGTTTTCACATTAAAATAAATAGAAACGCACACATTGTGCAATATTTTCTTTCCTATGCATAATAGAATAATAACTTTTATCCAGAATGTTGGTAATGTGGTACTCCAATTTATGTGCAAAACGGCATGGCTGTAACTTTAATAGAAATTGTGATATAGCAAGAAGAAAAATGGAGTGTTTACATTGAAATCAATGGGTAAACACACTTTGTGCGAAATTTCTTTCTCCTTTACAACATAGAACTGTAAGTTTTTGTGATAATGTAGGGAATGAGGTACTCCAATCATGTGCAAAACGGAATGGCTGTAGCTGTAATAGAAATTGAGATATAGCAAAAAGATCAATGGGAAAACACACTTTGTACAATGTTTTCTCTTTTATACAACATCAAACTGAAAATTTTTGCAAGAATGTAGGGAAAAATGCACTCCAATCATGTGCAAAACGACTTGGCTGCAGTGTTAATACAAATTGAGATATAGCATCATCATCATCATCATCACACCCTTGACCCACCTAAGGCGGGGTCAGGTCTGTGGGTTCATGTCCTTCTCTACCACCTGCTCACACATCTGCTTGGGTCCTTCCTACTCCTGATGCCACCCACCACCTTTTGCATCATTATATACAGCATGAGCTCCTCCTCCACCCTTTGCATCACATCCTCATACCATCTCAACATATATTCTCTCATCTTCTCTGCAATGTCTCCCACTCCCAAGCTGCCTCTAACCTACACGTTATGGACTCTGTCAGCATACGACTCACTACTCATAAAATGCAACATTCACATCTCAGCCACTGGCATTCTCCTCTCATGGTTCTTCCTCACTTCCCAGCAATAAGATCCATATAGCATGGCAGGCCTAACTACAGTTTTGTAAACCTTACCTTTCACCTTTATTGGGACTCTGTGGTCAATCAATACTTCACTTGCCTGTCTCTACTTCTGTCATCAAGCATTGATTCTGTGGGTAATGTCAGAGTCGATTTCCCCATTACTCTGAATCAGTGATCCTAGATACCTAAACTGTTTCACGGCTGGTAGTTCCTCATTTCCACAATGAACGTCACCCCCTTGTTCCTGGCCACTCCAATAAAAATCTAAGTACTCTGCTTTCTTCATGTTCACCCTCATGCACCCCTTTGCCATTGCTGTTGTAATGTCCTGCAAGCCCTTTTGAACCTCCTCTTGGGACTCATCTATCCTTCCTACATCATCAGCAAATAACTAGCACTGGGGGCCCATTCACCTCTTCCTGTCAGCAGGTCATCCATTGCCAAAGCAAAGGGATAAGGGCTGAGGGCTGATCCTTGATGAAGCCCACACTTCACCTGTAAGCCACGAGTAATCCCCCATGCCATCCTCACCCTAGTGGTGGAACATTCATACATACCCTGTATTATTCTGATAGGCCCTTCATCCACTGCCTTTTGTCTTAGAACATCCCATACTACCAGCCTAGGGACATTATCATAGGCCTTCTTGAGGTCTACAAAGATTGCTTGCAGGTACTTCTTTACTGCTCTAGGATTCTTCACCATGTCAATGATGGGTTCTATTGTTGACCTACCAGGCATAAACCCAAACTGGTTTCCTCGGACACTAGTACGGTTTCTGTGGTGACATTCTATGACCCTCTCCCACAGCTTCATAGAATGGCTAAATAGCTTAATGCCTCTATAGTTCCCACACTCCTGGGCGTCACCTTTCCCTTTAACAGTGGGACAATCCAACTCTCCTGCCATGCAGATGTCATTCGGTCATAACTGGCTATTTTATTGAAAAGCGTCCCCAGCCATGTAATTCCTGTGGTCCCCAAGCTATGACAAACGTCAATGGGAATCTTATCAGGACCTACAGCTTTGTGTCCTTTCAACATGTGGAGGGCCCTGACTATTTCTTCCCCAATCAGTAAGTCCACAGCTACTGTGGTGGCAGGGATGTTGTTCATTACCATTTCACTGGTATCCGTCTTTAAGAGATTGCTGTAATATTCATCCCACCTCTAAATTACCTTTTATGGCTGGAATAGGACCCCACCATCTCTATCCTTGATTGTTATGGCCCTGGTTACATCCTTACTGCTTCTATCTCAGGTTTTGGCTAGTCAAAAATCTTCCTGCTCACCTTCTTAAGTCCCTAAGCTTTCATATAAGCCTCATACTTTTAGTATTTGGCCAGGGAAATGGTCCTCCTAGTATGGTTCTTTGCCTGTATATACTCTGTCTTTGAACCCTGATCCCCCATCTCCCACCACGTATGGAATGCTGCCTTCTTCTGATGAATGGCTGCTTCCACCACCTCATTATACCACCAAGTCTGTCTATCCTGGTATGAGCCTCCTACTCTAGCTGTGCCAAACATAGCCTTTCCACATCCCTTCCCAATCCCAGTTTACCTGGCTAATAATCTTCTGCTGGAATTCATGTGCATGTGGTGGTAACTTCCACCACCTAATGACTGGTTCATTTTTCCATGGATGATTCCTTGCTGCACCCCTCACAAGTACCTCCGTCATGAGGAACTTACGCCCACTTTTAATCTGGAAATTCTTCCCTGGGAAGTGAACAGCAATCACAAATCTTTGGCCTGTGCTGTATCTTAACCATAAAGAAATCAATCTGAGACCTTCCCTGGGGTGACTGAAAGGTGATGAGGTGCTTTTCTTCTCTAAAACCACGTATTGGCCAATGCAAGGCCATGTGCTTCTGCTGCATCAAGGACTTTTTGCCCCTTAGCTGTGAGTTGGCCATACCCCCATCCCTAACAGACAGCCACATACCCTTGTCCTTCCTGACCAACATGGCCATTAAAGTCCCCTCTAATAATCAGATGATCAGAACCCTTACCCTGTACTTCTGTTATCTACTGACTGTACAACCTCATCACAATTCCACCAGAAATCGCTATTGGTGGCCTCATCACATTTTGCTTGAGGAGCATAAGCACTGATGAGCTGGAGACCAATACCCTGCCATACTACAGTAACTAGAAAATTCCTGCTATTCATTCTATGGACTGCTGTGATCCTCTGCTGCAATTCCCTATTCAATATAATACCAACCCCATTATGCCCCTCCTCAATACCTGTGTATAATATTTGTATCCCCCCAATGCCCAAGATCAGTTGGAGGAAGCCAATGCTAACCCTACTATGCTTCAGGGTGTTTACTAATTCCCCTGTTTTTCCTGTAAGAGTCCCCACATTCCATGTCCCTAACCTTAGCCTAGCCCCCTTACCCTGTGGGACAGATCTGGCTGGGGGCTCCCAAGCCAGATGCCTAAAACCCACAGCAACAGTGACAGGGCTACCTGTGGGGGTGCCGTCCTACCCCACATAAGACACACAAGGATTCTTCCATTGTTGAAATGTGAGCAGAGGTCTTACACTCACATGACAATACCCCCCTCACACCATACACTGTAGAAATGCAAACCTAGGACTGCAAATGCAAATGCAACTGCAAATTTTTATTAAAGATATTAATAAAAATAAATAATACACGTAAGAATACTAAGGATTAAAGATAATAATAAAAGATAATAATTAAAGATATTAATAAAAATAAATAATTGATTAAACAATTCATGCTGTGGAGGGTCTGTGTGATGCTGCAAATGCAGCGTGGTCGCTGCCAATGCATATGACAGGAGGGGTAGAACAACTCATACAAGGCTAGACTTAAATGCCCAACCATGCAATAAGTTCCTCTCCCACTAAACAACAACCTCACACACAGCCCTACCTTCTGCCAGAACATTAGGGTTAACGTTCCAGCGTCCCAGAAAACGATTTTAAGAATTAGAAAACAGAGAAAAGATCACTAGCCATGAGGTAAACAATGCACGCCCTAACAGTGCCACCAAGCGATCCTCAGAAATGGAGATATAGCAAAAAGAAAAATGGAGTTTTTACATTGAAATCAAATAGAAAACACACTTTTTGTAAAAATTTTTATCCTATACCTAATAGAGTCATAACTTTTAATGAGAATTTACCTCTAATAGAATATAAGATATAGGAAAAAGAAAAAAAATTGAGTCTTCAAATTGAAATTAATCAGAAAACACACTTTGCGCGATATTTTTTCTCCCAAACAACATAGAACTGTGAATTCTTGTGAGAATGTAGGGAAAGAGGTACTCCAGTCGTGTGCAAAACGGCATGGCCATAGCTTTAATAGAAATTGAGATATAGCAAAGAGAAAAATGGAGTTTTTACATTGTGATGAATAGGAAAACACATTTTGTGAGATATTTTATCTTCTATACAACACAGAACTGTAAATTTTTGTGAGAATGCAGGGAATGAGGTACTCCAATCATGTGTAAAACTGCATGTCTGTAGCTTTAAAAGAAATTGAGATATAGCAAAAAGAAATATGAAGTTCTTCCATTAAAATTAATTGAATAACACAGTTTGTGCGATATTTTCTCTCCTGCACAACAAAAAACTGAAAATGTTTGCAAGAATGTAGGGAATAAGGTACTTTGGTCATCTGCAAAACGGCATGGCTGCATCTTTAAAAAAAAATTGAGATATTGCAAAAAGAAAAATTATAGTTTTTACATTAAAATCAATGTGAAATCACACTTTGTACTCCAGCATGGCTGTTGCTTTAATAGAAATTAAGATATAGCAAATAGAAAATTGAAGATTTTACATTCAAATCAATGGCAAAACTCACTATGTGCAATATTTTCTCTCTCATCCAACACTTTACTGTGAATTTTTTGAGAATGTAGGGAATGAGTTACTCCAATCATGTGCAAAACGGCAAGGCTTAAGCTTTAAAAGAAATTAAGAAATAGCAAAAAGAAAAATGGAATTTTTTCATTGATATCAATAGAAAAACACACTTTGTGTGAAATTTTCATTCCTATATGTAAAAGAACCATAAGTTTTATTCAGAATGTTTGGAATGTGGTGCTCCAATCATGTGCAAAATGGCATGGCTATAGCTTTAATAGAAATTGGATAGAGCAAGAAGAAAAATGGAGTTTTTACATTGAAATCAATGGTAAACCCACGTTATGATATTTTTTCTCCGATACGTAATAGATAAATTTCATCCAGAATGTTGGGAATGTGGTACTCCAATAATGTTCAAAACGGCATGGCTGTCGCTTTTATAGAAATTGGCAGATAGCAAAAAGAAAAATGAAATCAATGGGAAAAAAAACTTTGTTTGATATTTTCTCTATTATACCACATAGAAATGTAAATTTTTGCAAGAATGTACGAAATGAAGTACTCCAATCAAGTAAAAAAATGGCATGGCTGTAGATTTAAAAGAAATTTGAGATATAGCAATAAGAAAAATGCATTTTTACATTGAAATTAAATGGGAAAACTCACATTGTGCTGTATTTTCTCTCCAATAAAACATAAAACTTTAAATTTTTGCAAGAATGCAGTGAATATGGCACTCCATTCATGTGCAAAACGTCATGGCTGTAGCATTAATAGAAATTGAGATTTAGAAAAAAAGAAAAATGGAGTTTCTACAGAGAAATTAGTGATAAAACACTTTGGGGGATATTTTCTTTCCTATACATAATAGAATCATAACTTTTATCCAGAATGTTGGGAATGTGGTACTGCAATCATGTACAAAACGCCATGGCTGTAGCCTTTATAGAAATTGAGATTTAGCAAAATGAAAAATGGAGTTTTTCATTGAAATCAATGGAAAAACACACTTTGTGCAAAATATTTTCTCCCCTATTCAACTGAGAATTGTAGATTTTTGTGAAAATGTATGGGATAAGGTACTGCAATCACGTGCAAAACAGCATGGCTGAAGCTTTAATAGAAATTGAGATATATATGTTAAAAAGAATAATGGAGTTTTAACAATGAAATCAATGGGAAAACACACTTTGTGCGATATTTTCCCTCCTACAAAACATAGAACTGTAAATTTTTGCTGGAATTTAGGGGATGAGTTACTCCCATCATGTGCTAAATGGCATGGCTGTAGCTTTAATAAAAATTGAGATATTGCAAGAAGAAAAATTGTGTTTTTAAATTGAAAGGAAGGGGAAAACACACTTTGGGTGATATTTTCTCTCCTATACAACGTTTAACTGTAAGTTTTTGGTAGAACGTAGGGAATGAGGTACACCAATCATGTGCAAAACCTCATGACTGTAGCTTTAATACAAATTCGGATATACCAAAAAGCAAAATGAAGTTTTTACATTGAAATCAATAAAAATCGCACTTTGTGTATTTTGTCTCATTTATATGATAGAACTGAAAATTTTGGCGAGAATGTATGGAATGGGGTATTTCAATCATGTTCAAAACACCATGGCTGTAGCTTTAATAATATTTGAGATATAACAGAATGGAAAATGGAGTTTTTACATTGAAATCAAGGGGAAAACACACTTTGTGTGATATTTTCTTTCCTATACATAATAGAATCATTACTGTTAATGAGAACATTGGGAATGTAGTACTACAATCATGTGAACAATGGCATCGCTGTAGCTTTAATGGAAATTGAGATATAGCAAAAAAGCAATGGAGTTTTTGCATTGAATTCAATAGGAAAACACACTTTGTGCGATGTTTTGTCTTATATGCATAATAGAATCATATCTTTTATCCAGAATGTTGGGAATGTGGTAGTTCATTCATGTGCAAAATGGCATGGCTGCAGCTTTAATAGATATAGCAAAAAGAGAAATTGTAGTTTTTACATTGAAATTAATGGGAAAACACACTTTGCACAATAATTGCTCCACTATAAAAAATAGAACTGTGAACTTTTGAAAAAATGTAAAGAATGAGGTACTCCAATCATGTTCAAAACTGTATGGCTGTAGCTTTAATAGAAATAGAGATATAGCAAAAAGAAAAACGGAGTTTTTGCATTGAAATCACTGGGAAAACACACTTTGTTTGATACTTTCTCTCCTATACAACATAGAATTGTATATTTTTGAAAGAATGTAGGGAATGAGGTACTCAAATCATGTTCAAAACTAGATAGCTGTAGCTTTAATAGAAATAGAGATATAGCAAAAAGAAAAATGGACTTTTTGCATTTAAATCATGGGGTAAACACACTTTGTGTGATAATTTCTCTCCTATACAATATAAAACTTTAAATTTTTGCAGGAATGTAGGGAATGAGGTATGACAATCATGTGCAAAACTGTATGGCTGTAACTTTAATAGAAATAGAGATATAGGAAAAAGAAAAATGCAGTTTTTGAATTGAAATCATAGGGAAAACACACATTGTGTGATATTTTCTCTCCTATGCAACATAGAACTGTAAATTTTTGCCTCACGCACCACATTAGCAATGGATCAAATTTAACTGGTAATTAAGCAATTAATAAAGAAGCATTTATAATTTAGCCAATGTCCTAAATGTTATGACATAGACCTTGTCACCCATTAGAAACTGGGAGGTTAATGCTTTCTTTTGTGTCCACCTTATAAAATGGTTGTCACTTTCTTTTCTTCTCATATGCAGCAATGGGCAAACTTAGGTCATCAATTGTCAGATTAATCATATTGAATTCACATTGTACATGGACAATTGGATTGTGAGTATTGCCTACCAAAGTGAAAATGTTTCTCTGTCTCGACTGTTGACCAGGGACATGAATATTTAGACCTCGTAACAGTGGAGAGTCGATTTTATGTGTCCATAATCAGTAGATCTACAGCATGCATATATGTTTTATGTATAGGTCTAATTGTAGTATGCTGCTCCTGGCATAAGATCATGAATTAACTGGCTGCTTCCCAAGCAACATAGCTTTATCATGTAGCTTTCTAAGTTTAAAATAATGAAAGGCACTACATGATGACCAACATATTAAGGCATAGGTTTTAGAGGTTTAACCAGGCTCTGAAATAGATGTGCTCTTAGCCAGGGCAATTGACATATTCCTTTAATATACATAATCATGTTGTATGCTCTCTGTGCTTTCAGATATAGTTTGTGGTAGTGGGCCTGAAAAGTCAACTTGTTGTCCAGGAAGATCCCCAGGTCCCTCACTTCTGATGTTCTGGGAACTAATGTGCCATCAATACATTAATAGGGATAAATGGTAGGCGATCTTATCCAGAAGAAAGAAATGACTATCATCTTTTTGTAATTTAAAGCTAGGCTATTCTCCTTGAGCCACCTTTCCACAGCTATCAAAGATTCCTGTAGAATAGATGCTGAGTTTAGGCCTATTATCTCCTTTGAATGTTTTTTATCATCAGCGAATGCATGTGTAGATACAGTGGATGGAATATAAATATAAAGATCATTTGTATAAAATTGAATATTAGTGGACTCAGTGCTCTACCTGGTGCTAAACCCATTTTTTGAGTGTAGTAGGAATTGCTTAATGTAAGTCCTATCCTCACATTATCATGACGCTGGGTAAGATTAGATTGCAGGAACCTCAATGTGCTATCTGCTAGACCATATGCCCTTAACTTTTTTAAGAGCAGCGGTATGGAAACCTGATCGAATGCCTTTGGCAGGTCTAGATACAATGTATCCACCTGATGTTTATTCTGGAATGCTCAAAAAATATGATTCATCTGTAGCATTAAATTTGTCTCAGTGGAATGACCCTGTCAGAAGCCATGTTGGGCTGGGTGCAGGAATGAGCAACACCAGTTATATAATTTAAGATTGGTAATTCATTCCAAAACCTTGGCCAGATTTGGGAGGATTGAAATGGGATGATATATGGACATGTTCTGACGTTACCCACTTTAATAAATGGGTATGATATTGGCAGTTTTCCAGATTTCAGGAACAACCTGCAGAGCCAAGAATAATGAAAATAAATGGGCCAAGACAGGTGCCAGTATGTCCCAGTTGCTTTAAAATATTTCGGGCAAATTTTCTGTTCCAGGAGCAAATGAGCATTTCAATTTATTAATGGATGAAATAACCTCTTATGATGTGATTCAGCTTATTGTGAATGCCTCCCCACAATTTGGTAGGGAGAAAGGGTATGTCCCTGTATCTGATAAAGGAGTAGAGGCCCCTAATGTAATAGAGTAATGAGAGCAGAACTTCTCACTTATTTCTACTGGATCAGTAGTGAGGTTATTGTTGTCTACCAAGGATATGCTAGACGAATTACCATTCACAATTCGTTTATATTGCCACCAAAATGTCTGGGGTGACCTATGCTGTGCCAAGAGATTTTGCAGATATTTTAAATGGTCCTGTGTTAGTAGCTGTTTAACCCTAGTGTGGATGACTGAATATTTCTTCAAATTAGCACTAGTTGGGTGGCGTTTCTTTAGTGTAAAGGCTCTTCGTTTTAGCTTTATCAGGTGGATCACTTCTTAGCTAAATGAGACTGGATAATGGGGTAAACATCTACTGGCATTCTTAGCTGGGATGGAGTTCTCCATTGCTCTATGAATTATAGTATAAAACAAATTAATTGCATTTGATGGATGGGAAGAATCAAAAAGTGTCGTCCAATTTATAGAATTTCAATAATATTTCAACTTTATATAGTCCCCTTTGTCCCAAGCATACCTAGTATTTTCAGTGGTGGGCACGTGAGAGAAAGGAAACTGAATATCTAAGGGTATTGTAATACATAGTGCAGGATGATACCCATCTAGCTTTGACAATCGATATGCTAAAGTGATTGTACATTATAAATCTGAAAAGAATAAATCTAGGAGTCTATCTTTTGAATTCAGATTATAATTTTGTTGTCTCAGTTTTAATTAAGTAACTAGGGCATTACAGATATGGCCTTTGAGGAATGACTCAAGCCTAAGTAAAATGGAATGGGAGTCAACCAGTCTATAGCTGGTAGATTAAAATCGTCAGTCAATACCACTGAGACATAGTCTACCAATTTGGAGGAAAGACTTTTAAGATGTGATGTATAAACTGTTGATGGCAGTGCTTGGGAAAAATAGCAAGAAATCAAAGTTATTGGGTTTACTTCCTCTGCCTTCCCTTTCTCTCCTATGCAACATAGAACTGTAAATTTTTGCAAGAAGGCAGGGAATGAGGTACTCCAATCATGATCAAAATGGCATTGTAACTTAAGGGAAATTGAGATATAGCAAAAAGAATAATGAAGTTTTTTACATTTTTGCTTTCCTATAAAACATATAAATGTAAATTTTTGTAAGAATGTTGCAAATCCGATATTCCAATCATGTGCAAAACGGCATGGCTTTAGCTATAATAGAAATTGAGATACAGCAGAAAAAAATGAAGTTTTTACATTGAAATCAATTGGAAAACAAACTTTGTGTGATATTCTCTCTCCTATACAACAAAGAAATGTAAATATTTGTGAGAATGCAGGGATTGAGGTGCTCCAATCATGTGCAAAACGGCATGGCTGTGGCTTTAATAGAAATTGAGATACAGAAAAAAGAAAAATGGAGTTTTTATATTGAAATAAATGGGAAAACACACTTTGTGCGATATTTTCTTTCCTATACATAATAGGATCATAACTTTTATCCAGAATGTTAACAATGTGATACTCCAATCATGTGCAAAACGGCATGGCTGTAGCTTTAATAGAAATTGAGATATAGCAAAATGAATAATTGGGTTTTTGCATTAAAATCAATGGGATAAAAACGAGGAAAAATCACTTTGTGTGATATTTTCTCTCTTATACAACATAGAACTTTAAATTTTTGTGAAAATGTAGGGAATGAGGTACTCCTTTTTGGTGAAAAACGTCATAGCTGTAGCTTTTAAAGAAATTGAGGTATAGCAAAAAGAAAAATAGTTATTACATTAAAATCAATGGGAAAACGCACTCTTTGCGACATTATTTCTCCTATGCAACATAGAACTGTAAATTTTTGCAAGAATGTAGGGAATAGGGAATGAAAATACACTTTGTGGAAAACTTTTATTCCTTTACATAATAAAATCATAACTTATCTCCAGAATGTTGGGAATGTGGTACTCCAATTATGTGAAAAATGGCATGGCTGTAGCTATAAAAGAAATTGAGATAAAGGAAAAACAAAAATGGAGTTTTTACATTAAAATCAATGAAAAAACACACCTTGTGCAATATTTTTATTCCTATGCATAATAGATTCATAACTTTTATCAAGATTGTTGGGAATGTGGTACTCTAATCATGTGCAAAACGGCATGGTTGTAGCTTTAAAAGAAATTTAGATATAACAAAAACAAAAATGGAGTTTTTCATTGAAATCAAGGGTAAAACACACTTTTTTCCTATTGAACATCGACTGTGCTTTTTAGGAGAAAGTAGGGAATGAGGTACACTAATCATGTGCAAAACGGCATGTCTGTAGCTTTAATAGAAAATGAGATATAGAAAAAGGAAAAATAGATTTTTTTACAAAGAAATCAATAGAAAACACACTTTGTACGATTTTTTCTCTCCTATGCGTAAGAGAATGATAACTTTTATTCAAAATGTTGGGAGTGTGGTACTTCAATCATGTTGAAAATGCCATGGCTGTAGCTTTAATACAGATTCATATGTAGAAAAAATCAAAATGGAGTTTTTAAAATGAAATCAATGGCAAAACCCACTATGTGTGATATTTTCTCTCCTATAGACCATGGAGCAGTTAATTCTGGTGAGAATGAAGGGAATGACGTATTCCAATCATGTGCAAATGGCGTGGCTGTAGTTTTAATGGAAAATGAGATATATAAAAAAGAAAAATAGAGTTTTTACATTGAAATCAATGGGAAAATACACTTTGTGTGATATGACAATTCCTATACATAATAGAATCACAACTTTTATCCAGAATGTTCGGAATGTGGTACTTCAATCATGTGCAAAACGGCATGGCTGTAGATTTAAAAGAAACTAAGATATAGCAAAAAGAAAAATGGAGTTTTTTAATTGAAATTAATAAGAAAACACTTTGTGTGATATTTTCTCATTACAAATTAAAACTGTAAATTTTAGTGAGAATTTAGGGAGTGAGGTACTGCAATTATGTGCAAATCAGCATAGCTGTTGCTTTAAAAAAAATTGAGATATGTCAAAAAGAAAAATGGAGTTTTTAACATTAAAATCAATGGGAAAACACAGTTTGTGTGATATTTTCTCTCCTATACAGCATAGAACTGTTAATTATTTTGAGAATGTAAGGAATAAAGTACTCCAAAATTTGCAGAACGACATGGCTGTAGCTTAAATAGAAATTGAAATATAGCAAAAAGAAAAGTGGAGGTTTTACAATGCAATCAATGGGAAATCACACTTTGGGTGATTTTGCTCCCATATACTACATAGAATTGTAAATTTTCGCAAGAATGTAAGGAATGAGGGACTCCAATCATGTGCTAAACGGCATTGCTGTAGCTTTAACAGAAATTGAGATATAGCAAAAAGAAAAATGGAGTTTTTACATTGAGATCAACAGGAAAAAACTCTTTGTGCAATATTTTCTCTCCGATACAACATAGAACTGTAAATTTTTGCAAGATTGTGGAAAATGAGGTACTGCAATCATGTGCAAAACGGCATGGCTGTATCTTTAATAAAAATTTCTATATAGGAAAAAGAAAAACGAAATTTTTCCATTGAAATCAATGGTAAAACGAACTTCCTGCATTTTGTCTCCTATACATAATAAAAATGCAAATTTTGACCAAAATGTAGGGAATGTGGTTCATGTGCAAAACTGCATGGTTGTGGCTGTAGTAGAAATGGAGATATAGCAAAAAGAAAAATGGAGTTTTTCATTTTAAATCAACAGAAAAACACACTTTGCACGATATTATTCTCCTATACAACATAGAACTGTAAACTCTTGCAAGAATTTAGGGAATGAGGTACTCTAATCACGTGCAAAACGGTATGGGTGTAGCTTTAATAGAAATAAGGGTTTTAATGGAAAATCACACCTTGTGCAATATTTTTATTCCTATTCATATTGGAACCATAACATTTATCCAGGGTTTTGGAAATGTGGTATGCCAAACATGTGCAAAACGGCATGGTTTTAGCGTTAATAGAAGTTGAGAGATAGAAAAAATGGAGTTTTTACATTTAAATCCATGGGATATCACATTTTGTGTGATATTTTCTCTCCTATACAACATAGAAATGAAAATTTTTGTGAGAATGTAGGGAATGAGGCAGTTCAATCATGTGCAAACAGCATGGCTGTAGTTTTAATAGAAAATTAGATATTAAAAAAGAAAATGAAGTTTTTATATTGAAATCAATGGGAAAACACACATTGTGCAATATTTTCTTTCCAATACATAATAGAATCAGAACTTTTATCCAGAACGTTGGGAATGTGATACTCCTAGCATGTGCAAAACGGCATGACTGTAGCTTTAATAGAAATTGAGATACAGCTAAAAGAAAAATTGAGTTTTTACATTGAAATCAATGGAAAAACACACTTTGTGCGATATTTTCTCTTCTATAAAACATAGAACTGTACATTTTTGTGAGAATGTAGGGAATGAGGCACTCCAATGATGTGCAAAACCGCCTGGCAGTAGCTTTAGATAAAATTGAGATATAGCTAAAAGAAAAACGGATTTTTTAAATTGAAATATTTGATAAATTGAGATATTTTCTTTCCTATACATAGTAGAATCATAACTTTTATGCAGAATGTTGGGAATGTGGTACTCCAATCATGTGCAAAACGGCATGGCTGTAGTTTAATTGAAATTGTTATATAGAAAAAAGATAAATGGAGTTTTAACACTGTAATTAATTGGAAGAGACACTTTGTGCAGCACTTTCTCTTCTGTAAAACATAGAACTGTAAATTTATTGTGAAAATGTAAGGAATGAGGTACTTCAATCATGAGCAAAATAGCATGGCGGTAGCTTTAATAGAAATTGAGATAGAGCAAAAAGATAAATGGTTTTTACATTGCAATCAATATCAAAATCGATTTTACATTTAGAGTAATTGGAAAACATAGAACTGTAAATTTTTGTGAGAATGTAGGGAATGAGGTATTCCTATCATGTGCAAAACGGCAGGGCTGTAGCTTTAATAGAATTTAAGATATAGTGAAAAGAACAATAAAGTTTTTTCTTTGAAATCAATGAAAAATGCACTTTGTGCAATATCTTTATTCCTATACATAATAGAAACATAACTTTTCTCAAGAATGTTGGGAATGTGGTACTCCAGTTATGCACTTATTGGCATAGCTGTAGCTTTAATTGAAATTGGCCACAAGGAAAAACGAAAAATTGAGTTTTTACATTGAAATCTATAGGAAAAAACACTTTGAGCGATATTTTCTCTCCTATACAAGAAAGAACTGTAAATTTTTTGTGAGAATGTAGGGAATGTACTACTCCAATCATGTGCAAAACGGTATTGCTATATCTTTAATAGAAATGTTGATATAGGAAAAAGTCAATGGGAAAACGCTCATTCGGCATTTTGTCTGCTATACATGATAGAACTGCAAAATTTGGCCAAAGTGTAGAGAATGTGGTACTCCAATCATTTGCAAAACGACATGGCTGTGGCTTTAGTAGAAATTGGGATATAGAAAAAAGAAAAATGGAGTTTTTACATTTAAATAAACAGGAAATCACACTTTGTGCAATATTTTTTCTTTTATACATCGTAGAACTGTAAACTTCTGCAAGACTGTAGGGAATGAGGAACTCAGGAACTTTTTACATTAGAATTATTGACTTTTTACTATAGAACCATAATTTTTATCCAGTGTGTTGGGAATGTGATATGCCAATTATGTGCAAAAGTGCATGGCTTTAGCTTTAATAGAAGTTAAGATATAGAAAAAGGAAAAATGGAGTTTTTTACATTGAAATCCATGGGAAAACACACTTTGTGCGATATTTTTTATCCTATACAATATAGAAATTTAAATTTTTTTAAAGAATATAGTGAATGAGGTACTTCAGTCGTGTGCAAAACGGTATAGCAGTAGCTTTACAAAAATTTAGTTGTAGGAATAAGAAACATGGAGTTTCTACATTGAAATCAATGGAAAAAATACAATTTTTTGATATTTTCTCTCCTATAAAACATAGAACTGTAAATTTTTATAAGAATGTAATGAATTAGATACTCCAATCATGTGCAAAACGGCATGGCTGTAGATTAAATAGAAATTGAGATATACGAAAAAGAAAAATAAAGTTTTTTCATTGAAATACATGAGAAAACAAACTTTTTGCGATATATTTTCTTGCACATACGCAGTAGAATAATAACTTTTATCCTGAATGGTGGGAATGTGGTACTCCAATCATGTGCAAAATGGCATGGCTTTACCTTTAATAGAGAAAGGGATATAGCAAAAAGAAAAATAAAGTTTTATTAGTGAAATCAATTGGAAAACACATTTTGTGCAATAATTTCTCTGCAATATTTTTGCGAGAATGCAGGAAATGAGGTGCTCAAATCATGTGCAAAACGGCATGGCTGTTGCTTTAATAGACATTGAGATATAGCAGAAAGAAAAATGGAGTTTTTACATTGAAATCAATAAGAAAACGCAATTTGTGAAATATTTTCTCTCCTGTACAACCTAGAACTATAAATTTTTTTCAAATGTTGGGAATGTGGTACTCCAATCATGTGTAAAATGGCATTGCTTTACCTTTAATAGATATAGGGATATAGCAAAAAGAAAAGTAATGTTTCAACAGTGAAATCAATGGGAAAACACATTTTGTGCAATATTTTCTGTCCTGTACAATATAGAATTGTAAATTTTTGCGAGAATGCAGGAAATCAGGTGCTCAAATCATGGGCAAAACAGCATGGCTGTAGCTTTAATAGACATTGAGATATAGCAAAAAGAAAAATGGAGTTTTTACATTGAAATCAATAAGAAAACGCACTTTGTGCAATACTTTCTCTCCTATATAGCATAGAACTGTAATTTTTTGTGAGAACGTAGGGAATGAGGTATTTGAATCATAAGCAAACCAGCAAGGCTGTAGCTTTAATAGAAATTGAGATATAGTGGAAAGAAAAATGGAGTTTTTTACATTGAAATCAATGGGAAAACACAGTTTGTGAGATATTTTCTTTAATGTACGTTATAGAATCATAAATGATATCCAGAATGTAGGGAATGAGGTATTCCAATCATGTGTAAAGTGGCATGGCTGAAGTTTAAATAGAAATTGATATACAGGAAAAAGAATATGAAGTTTTTAAATTGAAATCACTGGGGAAACACACTTGGTGTTATATTTTCTCTCCTATGTAAAATTGAATCATTACAGTTTTTAAGAGTGTTAGGAATGTGGCAAAAAGAAAAATGAATCTTTTCCATTGAAATCAATGGGAAATCGCACTTTGTGCACTTTGTCTCCTATACATGATATAACTGCAAATTTTGGTAAGAATGTAGAGAATGTGGTACTACAATCATTTGCAAAATGGCATAGTTGCAGCTTTAAAAGTTGAGTTTTTAAATTTAAATCAATGTGAGAACACACTTTGTGCAATATTTTCTCTCCTATACAAGATAGAACGGTAAATTTGTGTGGAAATGTAGGGAATGAGGTAATCCAATCATGTGAAAAACGGCATGGCTGTAGCTGTAATAGAAAGTGAGATACAGCAAAAAGAAAAATGGAGTATTTGCATAAAAATCAATAAAAAAACACACTTTTTGCGATACTTTCATTACTTTACATAATAGAATAATAACTTTTATCAAGAATGTTGGGAATGTTGTACTCCAATCATTTGCAAAACGGCATGGCTATAGCTTTAATGGAAATTAATTCAGCTAGCACTAGAGGGCGTCACGTTGGTTGTACCATCTTCATAGCTCTTTCAGATAGTGTTTATACTAAGCTTGGTTTTCAATTAGTTTGACTTTTGCCAAGCTTTTGTGTTTCTAAGTTATCTAGGCCCAATCTAACACTATGGGCTATCTGTGGGGGTTTAATTTTGGGGTTGTTTTTTTTCTGCTTTGGCTTTTGCGTTGATAAGCCTTTTAAAATCGATAGTCATTTTGTTGAAGCGTCAAATTCTACCACTACTGTTTTTCGTTTTCGTTTAGACCATGTTGGATTGATGGCGCCTCAAGGTACTACTTCTTGTCTGACTTGTAAGAAAGATATTTATCCAAGGAATGTAGCATTAAATTGCCTACTCTGTCTTAAGAACACACATATTGACTGTATTGATGCCTCTCTTTTGCCCCCCAATTTTAAATGTCAGGGGTGTTTTCTTCTTCGTGGAAATAATACTCTGGTAAAGCAAGTGCGACCTTCTGAGACTGATACAATTCCTCCTGTTGATGGGCATACTATATCCAGGGACTTTGAATCTCTTTCAATTTCAGTTGTTTCCACGACTGTTACAGAGAGCTTGTCTCCTTTTCTTGAGCTGATTCAAGTATTTAAAATTCTCTTACTTCTAATAATGCCATTGTATCCGAATTAAAGCAATTGTGCTCAGAGCTTTCAGCTTTCAGAGTTAAGATTGCCTTTTCTTCCTCTATTCATGGTTTGAAACGCACTTATGCAGCTGCTGCATCTCAGTCTACAATGAGGTAGGCTGGCGAATCCCCAATCGTTATTGTCATACAACCTAACAAGGCTATTCTTACAACTCCCAGCCCCATAAGTTGATTTCTGAGAATTTTGATAGGAGGGTGAAAAGTTCAGATTATCCAGGTGTTTCTGTTGCTAACACTCCTGGAAAAGAAAGTAGAGTTTGTAGATTGCATTCTCCACCTATTAACTGCACAGGAAAATCCTTTTTTTTGAGGCAATACTTAAGTTGCCAGCTCTACGAATTTTCATTTCATGTTTGAATCGAGCTACTACATGCCAAAGACTTTATGGCCATCTGCAAGATCTTAGACAAGGTATTCATGGCTTTATTGCTCAATTGACGACAAAACTTAATGGCTACTCCTCTTTCTGCATTAATTTCAATGGGACCGATGCCGACTCGTTTGTGTCACCTAACCTGTGGCCATCTAATGCTTTGATAAAGAAGCTCATTGGCACTTTACATGATTCAATGATCCAATCTAAACTGGTCATGGACTTACCCAAGAATAATTTGATAGGAACTGGAGGGGTTGATAATTTCAGGGTGAGAGAGGAAAACCCAATTAATAGCACCCCCTAATGGATCCAAGCTATATCAGCATATATTATCAAAATGTTATGGGCCCTATGATATTATTGGGCTGTCTGAAACCTGGTAGTCAGGTGAAATCTCTTCTTCTGCCTATTTTCAACCAAATTATTTAGTGTTTCGTCAGGACAAATCATCCACCTATCATGGTGGTGGATTACTTGTTGCCATAAATCAAACAATTTTGGGTCACAACTGCGGGTTGATCCCAGGCCTTTGTTTTCATGATCACGTCTTGGGAGTCTCAATAAATTTGGCTGAGCATGGTAATCTTACAATAATTGCCTGCTATCTATCCCCAGCTTTAACTACCGCCACATTTACTTCAGTGTTGGACTCACTTTCAGTGAAATTAGCCAGCATGTCCCCAACATTTGTTGTAGGGGACTTATTGATTGGTCTACCAAGGTTCCTTACTATTACTGATCATCCCAGACTTCCAAGGCTCAGTCTTTGATTGCACTGAACACATTTAATAAGTTACCTCAACTCAACTTCATCGGTTCCATGGGTCGATTGTTGGATTTGTGCTTCTCTGATTTAGAGGGTGTCCTAAATGAGGTGGGTTATCCACTTTCTAAATTAGATTTGTTTCATCTAGCCTTAGTATTTGTCTTTTGTCATGCAAACACGAACAGGTGCACAGCCCCTGGCAGGTCAGCCATGATATGATTGGTATAAGGAGAATTAAATAGACCAATATCACTGCCTGGCCAATGCTCCATGGGATGCTGTACTCTCAAACGTAGACCTAGGGGCTGCAGTGGAGGGCTTTTATCACGTTTTGGGGTCAGCAATATCAGCTTGTATACCCATAAAATGGGGTTCTAGGTGTACGAGGGCATTTCCACGTTGGTTTAGTCCTAAACTCATTTGCTTAATTAAGTTAAAGAGGGGTCTCATTTCTTTGAATAAGAAGCGCCTCTAACCCATTTTGCAGGAGCACTATTGTGAGGCATGGGCCATGATTAAATGACGGTTGGTTCATGGCAAGATTACTTGACAAAACTCTTATCTCAGCAGAATTCAACTCAGTGGGTTCATTGGGTTTGATTTAAGCGATTGAAAGATGATTTTGATGGGGGTGTTGCCCTGTTTCACAATAATAGTCTGATCTCTGAGCCAGTTGAGGTGGGCAATGCTTTTGTTCATATCTATGCTCATCTCCAGGAAGTTTTCACCCCTCCTCCTGGGCTTATAAGGTACCCATTTCCTCTACCATCTGGAGGTGATTCATTGGATCTGTCTTCTGTTACAAGTGCAGATGTAACATTAGCAATTGGGAGATTGAAACCCTCTTTATCGCCAGGGCTGGATGTAGTTCCCGAACTCATCACCAAAGCATACTGGGATATTTTGGCACAACTAATAGCCAGATTACTAAATCTTTGTTTGCACAACCGTTTTTTCCCAGCTATCTGGGGGACAGCTTATGTGAGCCCTATATTAAAAAGGGTGTTATCTAATGTATCTAGCTACAGGTCAATTTCCCTGCTATCCCCAGTAGCTAAGATATTAGAAAGAATTATTACACCACAAACTTTTCTTATGGTGTACTCCTTTTCTAAGTGAGGATCAGCACAGTTTTATAAAGAGATGATCCACAGAAACAAATCTGTTAATTCCTTTGGATGGTATCTATAAGGCATTTAAGCAGTGACGCCAGGTGGATAGTATATATCTGAACCTATCTAATGCTTTTGATCCGATCCCAATCTCCCTTCTCCTATATAAATTGGCTGCTGATGGCTTACCTATGCCTTAGAAATAATTTTGTCCAAATTGGACAAGTTGTGAGCAGACAATACTATCTCCAGCGGGTGGGCTTACCACAGGGCAGTGCCCTCAGCCCCATATTGTTCAATATTTTTATGAACAATCTTTACTATAATATCCCACAAGAGGGTATCAACCTAGCATTTGTTTATGACCTAAAGCTTTCAAAGATGTTGGTGAATCATCAGTCTGCTGTGCAACTGAATGGGTCCTTGATTCAGGTTGAGCATTGGCTCCATCATAATAAATTAACATTGAATTATAGTAAGACTTAGGTAATATCTTTTTATAAGAATCTGTCTCCTATTTTGAATCCATATGTATTTAGTAGTGGAGCACTGATACCCCACAGTGATTTTGCATGGGATCTTGGAGTATTGCTTGACACAAAATTGTTATTTTTGAGTCAAGTTCACAACATTTACTTAAATGTAAAGAGAGCTTACCATGCTATTATTTATATGAAGTGCATGCAGAGATTCCCTGCTTTGGTTACTCTTCTTTATCTATCATTGATCAAGCGAATTATATCCTACTGCATTATTTGCTGGTCAGGTTGCCGTCTCTCTCACCTAAGCAAGTTGGTGAGACTGCATGATAAATCTATAAAGCTGGGTGTTCCAACTACCAAGCCTGGGGCTGATGAATAATGGTGTCCATGCATTACTTATAATGTTGTTCATATGCTACAGTAGAATAATTTGGCTGCATAACTTATTTTATATGCAGATTGACTGTACACAGCTACTCAGTTCTCTGGAATTTTTCGTCCCTAGCCGTCACTTGAGAGAAGGATAATTTTTTGTGTATGCTGGGGACACCAATAACCCAGTCTACATGGCACAATGGGATTTTAATACGTTTGAGTTTACTCTGGATGATTTGTTGTTGCCATTCACAAGACTAAAGAAGAAGTTGATAGCCCATCTACTATCATGAGGTAGTAATGAGGATTCATGACCAATATCATAACTTTTAACTATTTTAGTCATCCTGAAATTGTTTATCTTTAGCCTCTCTTGGCGTTTCTTAGTATTTTTTAGCCTTTATTGGCATTATTTAGTATTTTTAGCCTTTTTTTGCCCTACTTTGGATTTTTAACATTTTAAGCCTCTTGGTAATATTCTGTATTTTCAGGGTTCAGGGAACATTCGAGCGTATTTGTCACTTTGTTAATATTAGTATGTGTGTATACTGTCGTTACGTGTGTGACATACTTTATGAAATTTATTAATAATCTTCCATGGCAACAAAATCCATGGTGCTGGTTAGATACTATACATTGTGCAGTTCACATTTGATTTAAGATGTTCACATTATTTTTGCTGTCTGCTTGCTGAGTACTGGTCCCAACTAATACATAGCACACAATCCCTTACATAAGGGTTCCCCTGTTTAGGGGATGTCAAGCAACAACAGAAAAGAATAGAATGGAATAGCAACCATCAAGATATAGCTAAGAGAAAAATGGAGTTTTTACATTGAACTCAATGTGAAAACACACTATGTGCGATATTTTCTTTCCTATACATAATAGAATCATAACATTTATTGAGAATGTTGGGAATGTGGTAATCCAATCATGCACAAAATGGCATGGCTGTAGCTTTAACAGAAAATGAGATATATGAAAAAGAGAAATGGAGTTTAGTAATTGAAATCAATGGGAAACCACACTTTGTGCAGTATTTTCTTTCCTATACATAATAGACACATAACTTTCTTCCAGAATGTAGGGAATGAGGTACCCCAATCATGTGAAAAATGGCATGGCTGTAGCCTTAATTGAAATTGAGATTAAGCAAAAGAAAAATGAAGTTTTTATATTGAAATCAATGAGAAAATACACATTGTAAAATGAGAAAATATACATAATAAAATCGTAAATTTAATCCAAATTGTTAGGAATGTGGCACTCCAATTATGTGAAAAAAGCATGGCTCTAGCTTTAATAGAAATTGAGATTAGCAGGAAAACAAACATTATGTGATGTTTTCTCTCCTATACAACATAGAAATGTAAATTTTTGTGAGTATGTAGGGAATGAGGTCCTCCAATCATGTGCAAAGCGGCATGTCTGTATATTTAACAGAAATTGAGATACAGCAAAAAGAAAAATCGCTTTTACAATAAAATCAATAAGAAAACACACTTTTTGCGATATTTTCTTTCTGATACATAAAAGAATGTTAACTTTTGATCAGAATGTAGGGAATGTGGCACTCCAATCATGTGCAAAACAGCAGGGCTGTAGCTTTAATAGAAATTCAGATATAGCAAAAAGAAAAGTTGAGTTTTTACATTGAATCGGAATCGGGTTATCTAATCGGAATTAACATATAGCAATAAGCAAAATTGAGTTTTTACATTGTAATCAACTAGAAAACACAATTTTTCCAATATTTTCTTTCCTATACATAATAGAATCATAACTTTTACACAGAATGCTTGAAATGTGGTACTCCAATCATTTGCAAAAAGGCATCCCTGAAGCTTTAATAGAAATTGACATAAAGCAACGAGAAAAATGCAGTTTTTACATGGAGATCTATGGGATAAAACACTTTGGGCGACATTTTCTCTCATACACAATGTAGAACTGTAAATTTTTGTGGGACTGTAGGGAATGAGGAACTGCAATCTGGTGCAAAACGTCATGGCTGTAGCATTAATAGAAATTGAGATATAGCAAAAGGAAAACTGGTTTTCACATTTTAAATATAAGGAAAACACACTTTGTGAAATATTTTTTATTCTACACAACATAGAACTGTAAATTTTTATGAGAATAAAGGGAATAAGGTACTCCTATCATGTGCAAAACGGCACAGCTGTAACTTTAATAGAAATTGTGATATAGTAAATCAAGGGGAAAACACAGTTTGTGAAATATTTTCTCTCTTTTACAATATGGAACTTTAAATATTTGCTAGAACGTAGGGAATGAGGTACTCTAATCATGTGTAAAACGGCATGGCTGTAGCTTCAATAGAAATTGAGATATAGCAAAAAGAAAAATGGAGTCTTTACATTGAAATCAATTGTGAAACACACTTTGTGCAAAATTTTCTCACTTGTACAACATAGAACAGAGATTTTTGTTAGAAGGTAGTGAATGAGGTACTACATTCATGTGCAAAATGGCATTGCTGTAGATTAAAAGAAATTGAGATATAGCAAAAAAAAAATGGAGTTACATTGAAATCAATGGGAAAAAAACACTTTGTGCAAAGTTTTTTCTCCTATATAACATCAAACTGTAAATTTTTTTTCTAGAATATAGGGAATAAGGTACTCCAACCATTTGCTAAACGGCAAAGCTACAGATTTAATAAAAAATGAGATATACCAAAAAGAAAAATTGAGTTTTTCATTGAAATGAATAGGAAACACAATATGCGATTTTCTCTCCTATACGTAATAGAATCATAACTTTTATCCAGAATGTTAGGATTGTGTTACTCCAATAATGTTCAAAACAGCATGGCTGTAGCTTTAATAGAAATTTCGATATTGCAAAAAGAAAAATGAAGTTTCTCCATTGCAATCAATATGAAAACACACTTTGTGCAATATTTTCTTTCAAATACATAATAGACTCACAACTTTTATCCAGCATTTTGGGATTGTGGTACTCCATCATGTGCAAAACATCATGGCTTTATCTTTAATAGAAATTGAGATATAGCAAAAAGAAAAATGGTTTTTACATTGAAATCAAAGGGTAATTACAATTTGTGTAATATTTTCTCTTCTTTACAACATGGTACAGTAAATTTTTGATAGAATTTAGGGAATAAAGTACTCCAATAATGTGCAAAACGGCATAGCTGCAGCTTTAATAGAAATTGAGATAAAGCAAAAAGAATAATAGGGATTTTAGACTTAAAACAATAGCAAAACAAACTTTCTGTGATATTTTTTCTGCTAATCAAAACAGAATTCTAAATTTTTGCGAGAATATAGGGAATGAGGTACACCAATCATGTGCAAAACGGCATGGCTGTAGCTTTAATAGAATTTGAGATACAGAAGATAGAAAATGGAGTTTTTACATTAAAATGAAATTGGAAACACACTTTGTGAGGTATTTTCTCTTCTATACAAAATAGAACTGTAAATTTTTGCAAGACTGTAGAGAATGAGAAACATCAATCAAGTGCAAAACGGCATGGCTGCAGCTTTAATAGAAAGCGAGATATAGCAAAAAGAAAAATGAAGTTTTTACATTGAAATCAATAAGAAAACACACTTTTTACAATATTTGCTCTCCTATAAATGGAATGAGGTACTCCAATCGAATGCAAATCAGCATGACTGCAGCAATAATGGAAAGTAAATACAACAAAAAGAAAAATGGAGTTTCTACATTGAAATCAACGGAAAAACACACTTTACGTGATATTTTCTCTCCAACACAACACAAAACTGTAAATTTTAGCGAGAATGTAGGGCATCAGGTGTTCCAATCCTGTAGAAAACGGCATGGCTGTAACTTTAATAGAAACTGAGATATAGCAAAAATAAAAATGGAGATTTTAAATTGAAATCAATGGAAAAGAACACGTTGTGTGATATTTTCTTTACCATACATTATAGATTCATAACTTTTAGCCAGCATTTTAGGAATGAGGTATTCCAATCATGTGCAAAACAGCATTGTGGTAGGTTTAACATAAATTGAGATATAGAAAAAAGAAAAATAAAGCTTTTATATTGAAATCCATTGGAAAACACATTTTGTGGGAGTTTTTCTCTTCTATACAATATAGAACTTTAAATTTTTGTGAGAATGTAGGGAATGAGGTACTTCAATCATGTGCAAAGTGGCATGGCTGTAGCTTTAATAGAAATTAAGATATAGCAAAAAGAAAAATGGAACTTTTACCTTGAAATCAATGAGAAATCAAACATTTTGCGATATTTTCACTTCTATACAACATAGAAATGTGAATTTTTATGAGAATGTAGGAAATAAATTACTCCAATAATTTGCAAAACAACATAGCTGTAGCTGGTAATAGAAATTGAGATATAGCAAAAGGACAACTGGAAAGTTAAATTGGAATTAATAAGAAACACTTTGTGATATATTTTCTCTCCTATACAACATAGAACATTACCTTTTGGAGAGGAAAGTTAGGGATTAAGGTACTCCAATCATGTGAAAAACGGCTTGGCTGTTTCTTTGATAGAAATTGAGATAGAGCAAAAGGAAAACTGGAAAGGTAAATTGAAATCAATGGGAAAACACATTGTTCAATATTTTCTCTCTTATACAACATAGAACTGTAAATTTTCATAAGAATGTAGTAAATGACGTACTCCAATCATGTTTAAAAACGGTGTTTTGAGATATAGCAAAAAGAAAAATGGAATTTTTACCATGAAATCATTGGGTAAACCCACTTTGTGCAATATTTTCTCTCCTATGCAACATAGATCTGTAAATTTTTGCAAGAATGTAGCAAATGGCGTTCCCAAATCATGTGCAAAACGGCATGTTTGTAGCTTTAAAAAAAATTTAGATGTAGCAAAAAGAAAAATTGAGTTTTTACATTTAAATCAATTAGGGAAAACACTTTGTGCGATATGTTCTCTCCTATAAAACATAGAACTGTAGATTTTTGAAAGAATGTAGGGAAGGAGGTACTCCAATCATGTGCAAAACGGTATGGCTGTAGGTTTATTTGAAATTGAGACATCTCAAAAAGAAATATATAGTTTTTGCATTGAAATCAATGGGAAAACACACTTTGTGAGATATTATCTTTCCTATACATAATAAAACCACAAATTATTTACAGAATGTTAGAAATCTGGTACTCTAATCACGTACAAAACTGCATGGCTGCAGCTTTAATAGAAATTGAGATATATCAAAAAGAAAAATGGAGTTTTACATTGAAATCAATGGGAAAACACCCTTTGTGCAATAATTTCTCTCATATAAAACTTAGAACTTTAAATTTTTGTGAGAATTTAGGGAATGAGGTACTCCAATCATGTGCAAAACGGCATGGCTGTATCTATAAGAAAAACATGGAGGTATAGCTAAAAATGGAGTTTTTACATTGAAAACATTAGGAAAACACACTTTGTTTGATATTTTCTCTCCTATACAATATAGAAATGTAAATTTTTGCAAGAATATATGGAATGAGGTTCTTTTATAATGTGCTAAAGGGCATGAATGTAGCTTTAATAGAAATTAAGATATATAGTAGAACCTCTGTAAGTAGAACCCAAGGGCAGAACCAAAGTGGTCAACATAGGGAGTTGGTCAACTTATTGAGAACTACGTGCACTGTTCTGATACATGGGTATCAATGCTTTTATTGGATACAACTGTATGAAATGCTACATAATCAAAACTATTACTTCTAGTGGATCGGCATAGCTAGCCCTTAATGCCATTGATGTGGAAGTTGGGGGTTATGTCCCCCTCCAGCTGTTAGCTGCATGAGATTCATTAGACGTTTCCACTTCATTGCCCATTTCAACAATACTTTCAAAGGTTACTCTTTAAAATTCTGCCATGGAAGGTGGGCTGTATTAAGCCAAAGTGTTGTCTGTTTGATTGTGATAAATCCAAGTTTCCTAAAACATGTCAGCATTGTTTCTTGTTGAATTTTTGTTAGAATTGTCGCAGAATTGTTTCTCATAGAATTATTCAAAGGACAGGACGCAGTGCATTAATAGATGCAGCAAATGAAGCTGATTCCACAAGTTGGTGACACATGTTTTACAAATAACACACTCCAGGAGCTGGCCTTAGTAAAACACTTGGAATGATTTGATAACACCTTGGTGAAAAGGTTGGATCCTTGAGTTGCATTTGGAAGAAGAAAGTTAAGTGCCGAATTTTTCAAATGACTGACTTGCATTTCATCAGTGCAGTTGTCTACTGTTAGTAGGATAGGTCATTTTTTCTTCATTTCTTGATCCACACTCTTACCTGTTTTTCAAACAGGGCAAAAGCCATCCATGCATATTTGATTGATCACCATGTTACAGGGTGGTCTTGAATTTCTTAAATGCACATGAATTTGCTGACTTACCAATCACTAACTTCTTTAGCTTTCCCTGAGAAGAGCTTGTGCTAAGCAATCCAGTGAAATGTTCCTCGGATACTCTATCAATCTTGTATTTGTCACCCTTAACAAGGCTCTTGTCAGGCACAAGAGATGACAAGGTGTCAACTTATGGAGGTTAAATCAATATTACGAGTCACAGTCATAGTGGTCAACATACAACTTAAAGAGGTGGTCAACATGGGTAGGTTGGTCATCCATTAGTTAATGTAGTGCACATCCAGTCTGTGAAATTTTTTTGAACTTAGGGGTGGTCAACTTTGGAGGATCTACTGTAGTAAAAAGAAAAATGAAGTTTTTACATTGAAATCAAAGGGGAAATGCACTTTGTGTGAAATATTTATTCATATACATAATAGAATCATAATTTTTCTCTAGAATGTTGGGAAACGGCAAAACGGCAAGGATGTCGCTTTAAAAAAAATTGAAATAAAGAAAAATGGAGATTTTACGTTTAAATCAATTGAAAAACACACTTTGTGCGATATTTTCTCTTCTATGAAACATAGAACTGTGAATTTTTGCAAGAATTTATGGAACGAGGTACTCCAATCATGTCCAAAAAGGCATGGCTGTAGCTTTAATAGAAATTGAGATGTAGCAAAAACGAAAAATGGAGTTTTTACATTGAAATGAAAAGGAAAAAACATTTTGGGCCACATTTTCTTTCCTATACATAATAGAATCATCAATTATAACCAGAATGTTGAAAATTTGGTACTCCAAACATGCACAGCATGTCATGGCTGTAGCTTTAATGGAAATTGAGATATAGAAAGGAGAAAAATGGAGTTTATTCATTGAAGTAAATGGGAAACACACTGTGTGATATTTACTCTCTGATATGTAATAGAGTAATAACTTTTTATCCAGAATGTTGGGAATGTGCCTAGCAGCATGGCTGTAGCTCTAAATGAAATTCAGATATTGCAAAAAGAAAAATGAAGTTTTTACATTGAAATCAATGGGAAAACACACTTTGTGTGATGCTTTCTTTCCTATACATAACAAAATCATCAGTTTTATCAAGAATGTTTAGAATGAAGTACTCCAATCATGTGTAAAATGGCATGGCTGTAGCTTTAATAGAAATTGAGATATAGCAAAAAGGAAAATAGACTTTTAAAATAGAAATCAATAAAAAATCATCTCTACTATATAACATAGAACTGTAAATTGTTGCAAGAATGTGGGGAATGAGGTACTCCAATCTTGAGCAAAACGGCATGGCTGTTCCTTTAATAGAAATTGAGATATAGCGGAATGAATAATGTAGTTTTTAATTGAAATCAATGTGAAAACACACTTTGTGCAATATTTTCTCTCCTATAAAACATGTAACTGTAAATTTTTTTTAAAAATGTAGGAAATAAGGTACTCCAATCATGTGCAAAACGTCAAGCTGTAGCTTTAATAGAAATTGAGATGTAGCAAAAGGTAAAAATAAAGTTTTTACTTTGAAATCAATGTTAAAACACACTTTGTACAATATTATCTCTCCTATACAACATAGACGTGTAAATTTTGGCTTAAATGTCAGCAATGAGGTACACCAATCATGTGCAAAACAGCAAAACGACATGGCTGTAGCTTTAACAGAAATTGAGATATAGCAAAATGGAAAAATAGAGTTTTTACTTTGAAATCAATTGAAAACCACACTTCATGTGATATTTTCTCTCCTATACAACATTGAACTGTAAGTTTTTGCTGGAATGTTGCTTCAATAGAAATTAAGATATAGCAACAAGAGAAATGAAGTTTGTACATTGAAATCAATGGGAAAATGCACTTTCTGCATTTTGATAATGTAGGAAATGGGGTACTTAAATTAGGTTCAAAACAGCATGGATGTAGCTTTAATAGAAATTGACATATAGGAAAAGGTGAAATGGTGTTTTTACATTGAAATCAAGAAAAAATCACACTCTGTGCAATACTTTCTTTCCTATACATAATAGAATCTTAACTTTTATCCAGAACGTTTGGAAAGTGGTGCTTTAATCATCTGCAAAACGACAAAACTGTAGCTTTAATAGAAATTTAGATATAGCAAAAAATAGTGTTAACATCAAAATCAATAAGAAATTACACTTTGTGCAATATTTTCTCTTCTATAGAAAATAAAACTGTAAATTTTTTCAAGAATGTAGGGAATGAGGTACTACAATTATGTGCAAAACTGCATGGTTAGAGCATTAATAGAAATAGAGATATAGCAAAAAGAAAAATGGAGTTTTTGCATTAAAATCACTGGGAAAACAAATGGCTATAGCTTTAGTAGAAATTGTGGTAAAGCAAAAAGAAAAGTCTGGTTTTTATATTAAAATTAATGAAAACACACACTTTCTTAAATATTTTGTCTCCTATACAACGTGAAACTGTAAATTTTTGCAGGAATGTAGGGAATGAGGTGCTCCTATCATGTGCAACACGGCATTGATGTACCTTTAATTAAAATTGATATATAGTCAAAAGAAAAATGGACTTTTTACATTTAAATCAATGGGAAAACTACTTTTTACAACATTTTTCTTCCTATACATAAGAGATTCATAACTTTTATAGAGAATGTTGGGAATGTAATAATTTAATCATTCGCAAAACGGTGTGGCTGTATCTTTAATAGAAATTGAGTACTAGAAAAATGGAATCATTTGGAAAACGCACTTTGTGCATTACTTTCTCTCTCATATACAACATAGAACTGTAAATTTTTGCGATAATGTAGGGAATGAGGCGCCTTATTTATGTGCAAAACGTCATGGCTGTAGCTTAAATAGAAAATTAGATATAGCAAAAAAAATGGTTTTTATATTGAAATCAATGGAAAAACACACTTCATGCGATATTTTCTCTCCTAAACAACGTAGAACTGTAAGCTGTTGCAAGAATGTAGGGAATGAGGTACTCCAATTTGGTTAAAAACGTCATGGCTCTAGCGTTATCAGAAATTGAGATACAATAAAAAGAAAAATGTTTTTTATATTGAAATCAATGATAAAATATCTTTTTGTGAAATTTGTATTCCTATTCTATATAAAATAATAAGTTTTCTCCAGAATGTAGGGAATGTGGTACTCCAATCATGTGAAAAGTGGCATGAATGCAGCTTAAATAGTAACTAAGATATAGAAAAAGGATAATGAACTTTTTGCATTAAAATCAATCAGAAAATACACTTCGTTTTATATTTTCTCTTCTATGCAAAATAGAACTGTTAATATTTGCTAAAGTTTGTCAATGAGGTACACCAATCATAAGTAAACAGCATGGCTGTAGCTTTAATAGAAATTGAAATATGCTAAAAGAAAAATGGAGATTTTTCATTGAAATCAGCAGGAAAACACACTTTGTGTGGTATTTTCTCTCCTACACCACATAAAACGGAAAATTTTTGTGAGAATGTAGACAATGAGGCACTCAAATGATGTATTGAAAAAGAGAAATAAATTTTTTACTTTAAAATCAATGAGAAACCCCACTTTGTAAGTTATTTTCTTTCCTATATATAATGGAATCAAAAATTTTATCCAGAATGTTAGGAATGTGGTTCTCCAATCATGTGCAAAACGGCATGGCTGTATCATTAATAGAAATTGAGATATAGTAAATAAAACTCAGTGGGAAAACACACGTTGTGTTACACTTTTTCTCCCATAAAACATTGAACTGTAAATTTTGGCGAGAATATAGGGAATATCGAGATATAGCAAAAAGACAAATAGAGTTTTTATATTAAAATCAATGGAAGAACACAGTTTGTGCAATATTTTCTCTGCTATACAACGTAGAACTGTAACTTTTCATGAGTGTGTGGGGAAAGAGGTGCTCCAATTATATGCAAAACGGCATGACTCGTAGCTTTAATACAAGTTGAGAAGTAGCAAAAAGAAAAATGGAGTTTTTAAATTTAAAGAAATACAAAAACACACTTTGTGCAATATTTTCTCTCCTATACAACATAGAACTGAAAATTTTTGCGAGAATGTAGGGAATGAGGTACGCCAATCTGGTGAAAAACGTCATAACTTAAGCTTTAATAGCAAAACCAGAAATAGTTTTTACATTGAAATCAATGGAAGAATGCACTTTATGCAATATTTTCTCTCCTATAAATTATAAAACTGTAAATTTTTGCGAGAATGTAGGGAATGAGGTACTCCAATCTTGTGCAAAACTTCATGGCTGTAGCTTTGATAGAGATTCAGATATAGCAAAAAGAAAAATGGTTT
Source organism: Trigoniulus corallinus (assembly GCA_013389805.1). NCBI lineage: Eukaryota > Metazoa > Arthropoda > Diplopoda > Spirobolida > Trigoniulidae > Trigoniulus > Trigoniulus corallinus. Next base: position 3,458,619 of record JAAFCE010009123.1, on the reverse strand, counting down.
TATATTGAAATCAGTAGGAAAATACACTTCGTGCGATATTTACTCTCCTATATAACATAGAAATGAAAATTTTTGCAAGAATGTGGGAAATTAGGTGCTTCACTCATGTTCAAAACGGCATTGATGTAGCTTGTAATGAAATTTAAATATAGCAAAAAGAAAAATGGAGCTTTTACATTGAAATTAATGGAAAAACACACTTTGTGCGATATTTTCTCTACTATATAACATAGAACTCTAAATTTAAGCAAGAATGTAGGGAATGAGGTGCTCCAATCGTGTGCAAAATTGCATGGCTGCAGCTTTAATATAAATTGAGATATAGCAAAACGAAAAATGTAGTTTTAAAATTGAAATAAATGGGAAAACACACATTGTGTGATATTTTCTCTCCAATGCAACATAGAACTGTAAATTCTTGCAAGAATTTTGGGAATGTGGTACTCCAATCGTATGAAAACGCCATTGGTGTAGTTTAATAGAAATTGAGATGCAGAAAAATGGAGATTTTACATTTAAACCAATAAGAAATCACACGTTGTGCGATATTTTCTCTCCTATACAACATAGAGCTGTAAAATTTTTGCATGAATGTAGGGAATGAGGTACTCCAAATATTGTACAAAAGGGCATGGCTGTAGCTTTACAAGAAATTAAGATATAGCAAGAAGAATAATGGAGTTTTTACTTTTAAATCAATAATAAAACACACTTTGTGCCATATCATCTCTCCTACAAAACATAGAACTGTTAAATTTTTTTGGGAATGTAGTGAATGAGGTACTCCAATTATATGCAAAACGGCGTGGCTTTGGCTTTAATAAAAATTTAGATATAGCAAAATGAAAACGGGAGTTTTTACATTAAAATCAATTGAAAAACATGCTTTGTGTGATATAGAACTGTAAATTTAGAACTGTAAATTATTTGTGAGAATGTAGGGAATGAGGTACCCCAATCATGTGCTAAACAGCATGGCTGTAGCTTTAATAAAAATTGAGACATAGCAAAAACCTATACCTAATAGAACTGCAAATTTTGGCCAAAATGTAGGCAACGTGTTACTCCAATCATGTTCAAAAAGGCATGGCTTCAGCTTTAGTAGAAATTAAGATATAGCAAAAAGAAAAATAGTGTTTTACATTGAAATCAATGGGGAAACACACTTTGGGCGATATTTTCTCTCTTATAAAACATAGAACTGTAAATTTTTTTGAGAAGGTAGGGAATAATGTAATACAATCATGTGCAAAACGGCATTGCTGCAGGTTAATAGAAATTGAGATATAGGAAAAATAAAAATGTAGTTTTTACATTGAAATAAATAGGAAAATACAATTTGTGCAATATTTTATTCCATATGTTGGGAATGTGATACTCCAATCATGTGCAAAGCAGCATAGCTGTAGCTTTAATAAAAGTTTAGATATAGCAAAAAGAAAAATGGAAATTTTACATTAAAATTAATGGGAAAACACACTTTGTGGTATATTTTCTCTCCTATACATTATGGAACTGGAAAGTTTTGTAAAAATTTGCAGAATGATGTACTCCAATAATGTGCAAAACAACATGGCTGTACCTCTAACAGAAATTCAGATATAGCAAAAAGAAAAATTGCTTTTTTACATTGAAATTAATAGGAAAACACACCTTGTGCGATATTTTCTCTCCTACACATCTTAGAACTGTAACCTTTTGCTGGAATGTAGGGAGTGAGGTACTCCAATCATGTGCAAAACTGCATGGCTGTAGCATTAATAGAAATTAAAATATAGCAAAAAGAAAAATTGAGTTTTAACATTGAACCCAATGTAAAAACACACATTGTGCAATATTTTCTTTCTATGCCTTATAGAATCATAACTTTTATCCAGAATGTTTTGAATGTGGTATTCCAATAATGTTCAAAATGGCATGGCTGTAGCTTTTATAGAAATTGAGATATTGCAAAATAAAAAATGGAGATTTAGCATTGAAATCAATAAGAAAAAACACTTTCTCCAATATTTTCTCTCCTTTAAAACATAAAACTGTAAATATTTGTTAACATGTAGGGAATGAGGTACTCCAATCATGTGGAAAACAGCATCGCTGTAGTTTTAATGGAAATTGAGAAATAGCTAAAAGAAAAATGGAGTTTTTATATTGAAATAATAGAAAACACACTGTGTAATATTTTTTCTCTTACATGTAATAGAATGATAACTTTTTACCAAAAACGTTGGGAATGTGGTACTCCAATAATGTGCCAAACAGCATGGCTGTTGCTTTAAAAGAAATAAAGATATAGTAAAATAAGGGATGGAGTTTTTACATTGAAATCAATGGAAAATACCCTTTGTGTGATATTTTCTCTTCTATACAACATATAACTGTAAATTTTTGATAGAATGTGGGGAATAAGGTACTCCTATTATTTGCAAAGCGGCATGGCTGTAGCTTTAATAGAAATTGAGATATAATAAAGAAAATGGAATTTTTACATTTAAATCAATGTTAAAATACACTTTGTGCACTTTTCTCCTATACATGATAGAACTGCAAATTTTAACCAAAATGCAGAGAATCTGGTACTCCAATCATGTTCAAATCGGCAGGGATGCAGCTTTAGTAGAAATTGAGACATAGGAAGAAGAAAAATTGAATTTTTACATTAAAATATATTAGAAAACACACTTTGTGTGATATTTTCCTTCCTATACATAGCAGAATCATAACTTTTATCCAAAATGTTCGGAATGTTGTACTCCAATCATGTGGAAAACGGCACTGATGTACCTTTTATTTAAATTGAGATATACCAAAAAGAAAAATGGAGTTTTTACATTTAAACCATTGGAAAAACACACCTTATGTGATATTTTCTCTCCTATTGCACATAGAACTGTAAATTTTTACGAGAATGTAGAAAATAAGGTACTCTAATCAAGTGCAAAATGGTAAGGCTTCAGCTTTAATATAAATTCAGATATAGCAAAAAGTAATATGGAGATTTTACATTGAGATCAATGGAAAACACATTGTGCGATATTTTCCCTCCTATACATAATAGAATCATAACCTTTGTTCAGACTGTCAGGAATGTGGTACTCCAATAATATCGAAAACAGCATGGCTGTATCTTTAATAGAGATTGAGATATAGCAAAAAGAAAAATGGAATTTTTACCTTGAAATCAATGACAAAACAATCTTTATGCGATATTTTTGCTCCTATACAACATAGAAATGTGAAATTTTTTGAGAATGTAGGGAATGAATTACTACAATAATTAGCAAAACGACAAAGGGAAAATACGCTTTTTTCTGATATTTGTATTCCTATACATAATAGAATCATAACTTTTATCCATAATTTGGGAATGTGGTACTCCAACCATCTGCAAGATGGCGTTGCTGTAGTTTTAGTAGAAATTGAGATTTATAAAAATGGAGTTTTTACATTGTAGTCAATAAGAAAACACACTTTTTGCAATATGTACTTTCCTATACAACATAGAACTGTAAATTTTTGCACTAATGTGGGGAATGAGTTACAGCAATCTAGTGCAAAACGTCATTGCTCTAGCTTTAATAGAAATTGAGATATAGCAAAAAGAAAAATGGTTTTTAAATTGAAATCAATGGAAAAACAGTTTGTACAATATTTTCTCTCCTATTAAAACATAGAACTGTAAATTTTTAAAAGAAAAGGTAGGGAAAGAGGTTTTCCAATCATGTGCAATGTGGTGTATCATGTGCTGTATCTTTAATAGAAATTGAGATACAGCAAAAAGAAAAATGGTTTTTAAATTAAAATCAATAGGAAAACACACTTTGTGTGATATTTTCTCTCCTATACAACATAGAACTGTAAGTTTTTGCGAGAATGTAGGGATTGATGTACTCCAATCTTGAGAAAAACGGCATGGCTGTAGCCTTAATTTAAATTGAGATATAGCAAAAAGAAACATGGCGTTTTTCCATTGAAATTAATGGGAATAAATTTTATGCGATATTTTCTCACCTATACAACATAGAACTGTAAATTTTTGAGAGAATCTGGGGAATGAGGAACTCCAATGATATGTAAAACGGCATGGCTGTAGCTTAAAAACTAATTGATATATAGCAAAAATAAAATTAAAGTTCTTCCTTTGAAATGAATGGGAAAACGGACTGTGGTCAATTTGTCTCCTATACATGATTGAACTGCAAATTTTAGCCAAAATGTGGGTAAGGTGGTACTCCAATCATGTGAAAAACGGCAAGGCTGTAGATTTTGTAGAAATTGAGATTTAGCAAAAAGAAAAATGGAGTTTTTACATTGAAATAAATAGGAAAACACACTTTGTTCGATATTTTCTCTCCTATACAACATAGAACTGTACTTCAATCATGTACAAAATGGCAAGGCTGTAGCTTAAAAAGAAATTAAGATATAGCAAAAAGAAAAATTGAATTTTTACATTTAAATCAATGGAAAAACACACATTGTGCAATATTTTCTTGCCTATGCATAATAGAATCATAACTTTTATAGAAAAATGTTGGGAATGTGGGACTCCAATCATGTGCAAAATGGCATGGCTGTAACTTTAATAGAAATTGAGATATAGCAAGAAAAGAAATGGAATTTTCACATTGAAATCAATGGGAAAACACACTTTGGGAGTTTAGAAATAGAACTGTAAATTTTTGTGAGAATGTAGGGAAAGAGGTACTCCAGTCATGCGCAAAACGGAAAGGCTTTAGCTTTAATAGAAATCGAGATATAGCAAAAAGAAAAATGGGGTTTTTATATTGAAATAAATGGGAAAACCCTATTAGTGCAATGTTTTCTCTCCTATACAACATCAAACTGCAAATTTTTTGGAGAATGTAGGGAAAAATGTACTCCAATCATGTGCAAAACGACTTAGCTGCAGCCTTAATACAAATTGAGATATAGCATCATCATCATAATCACATCCTTGTCCCACCTATGGAGGGGTCCAGTCTGTAGGTGCTGATCCTCCACTCCCACCTATCCCCAACCAGACTCCCATCCACCCTACATGCCATGATGTCCATCTGTACCACCTGCTCCCATGTATGCTTGGGTCCTTCCTACTCCTGATTCCACCAAGCACCTCTTCCCCCATTATATACTGCATGAGCTCCTCATCTCCCCTTCGCATCACATGCAAATACTAAGCACTGGGGGGCCCATTTCCCTATTCCTGTCAGAAGGTCATCCATTGCCAAAGCAAAGAGATAAGGGCTGAGAACTGACACTTGATAAAGCCCACACTTCACCTTGAAGCCACTAGTATTTCCCTATGCCATCCTCACCCTAGTGGTGGAACTTATCCTGTATTATACTGATATGCCCTTCATCTACTCCCTTTTGTCTTAGAACATCCCCTACTACCTGCCTAGGGACTCTATCATAGGACTTCTCAGGATCTACAAAGATCGCCTGCAGGACCTTCTTTACTGCTCTATGCTTCTCTACCACCTGTTGTTGAATAAAGATGGGTTCTATTGTTGACCTACCATGCATAAACCCAAACTAGTTTCCTCAGACACTAGTATGGTTTCTGAGGCGAAATTCTATGACCCTCTACCACAGCTTAATAGAATTGCTCATTAGCTTAATGCCTCTATAGTTCCAACAGTCCTGGCCATAACCTTTGACCTTGAACAGTAGGACAATCAAACTCTCCCACCATGCAGATGGCATTCAGTCACCACTAAGTATTTTATTGAAAAGCATCCCCAGCCATGAAATTCCTGTGGTCCCCAAGCTATGCCAAACGTCAATGGGAATCTTATCAGGACCTACTGCTTTGTGTCCTTTAAACATGCAGAGGGCCCTGACTATTTCTTCCCCACTCACTAAGTCCACAGCTACTGTGGTGGCAGGGATGTGCCAAACATAGCCAAACATAGCCTCTAGCTGTGCCAAACATAGCCTTTCCACATTTTGTTATCTTCCTGGCCACCCTGTCTCACATGGCATCAGCTGACCCTTCCCAATCACAGTCTACATGGCTAATAATCCTTTGCTGGAATTCATGTGCATTTGGTGGCGACTTCCACCACCTAATGACTGGTTCACCTTTCCATGGATGATTCCTAGCTGTGCCCTTCACAAGTACCTCCATCATAAGTAACTTATGCCCACTTTTAATCTGAAAATTCATTCCTGGGAAGTGCCCAGCAAACCCAAATCTCTGTCCTATGCTGTATCTTGACCATAAAGAAATCAATCTGAGACCTTCCCTGGGGTGACTGAAAGGTAATGAGGTGCTTTTCTATTCTGAAACCATTTATTAGCCAATGATAGGCCATGTGCTTCTGCTGCATCAAGGACTTTTTGTCCCTCAGCTGTGAGCTGGCTATACCCCCATCCCATAAAAGACAGCCACATATCCTTGTCCTTCCTGGCCAACATGGCCATTAAAGTTCCCTCCAATAATCAGACAATCAGGTTCTTTACCCTGTCTACATCTGTTATCTACTGACTGTACAACCTCATCAAACTTCCACCATAAATCCCTTTTGGTGGCCTCATCACATCCTGCTTGAGGAGCATAAGCACTGATAAGGTGGGACCCAATGCCCTGCCATACTACAGTAACTAGAATAATTCTGCTATTCATTCAATGGAATGCTGTGATTGCCTGCTTTCAATTCCCTACTCAATACAATACCTAACCCATTATGCCCCTCCTCACTACCTGTGTATAATAATTTGTATCCCTCTGCCAGTGCCCATGATAAGTTCCCCTTCCAATGCATTTCTTGGAGGAAAGCAGTGCTAACCCTTCTATGCTTCAGGGTGTTTTCTGATTCCCCTGTTTTTCCTGTAATCTTAGCCTAGCCCCCTTACTGTGTAGGACAGATCTGGCTGGGGGCTCTGGAGCCTGATGCCTAGAACCTGCAGCAATAGTGACAGGGATACCTGTAGGGGGGTGCAGTCCTACCCCCACATAAGACACTCAAGGATTCTTCCATTGTTGTCATGTGAGCAGAGGTCCCACACTCACATGACAATACACCCCTCACACCCTACACTGTATAAATGCAATCCTAGAACTGTACATGATACTAATAATACTAACAAAACTAATAAATAATTATAATAATGATAATAATAATTAACATAATAATACTAAGGATTAAAGATAATAATTAAAGATAGTCATAAAAAAATAAATAAATAAACAATTGATGCATTGGGGGACTGTGTGATGCTGCAAAAGCAGCGTGGTCACATCCAATGCAGATTACAGGAGGGGTAGAAAAACTTTTATGGGCTAGGCTTAAATGCCCAACCTATCAATAAGTTCCCCTCCTGCTAACCAAAAACCTCACACACAGCCCTACCTTCTGCTGGAACGTTAGGGTTAAAACCGCCATGAAAAAGGCAGTTTTCACACAGGAAAGGATTTTAAGTATTCAAAATGAGAGAAAAACTCACCAGCCACGAGGTAAACAATGCACGTCCAACCAGCGCCACCTAGTGATCCTCAGAATTGGAGATATAGCAAAAAGAAACATCGAGTTTTTAAATTGAAATCAATGAGAAAACACACTGTGTGCAATATTTTCTTTCCTATACATATAAGAAATATAAAATTTATTCAGAATTTTGGAAATGTGGCACTCCAATATGTGAAAAATGGCATGGCTGTAACTTAAATAGAAATTGAGATATAGCAAAAGGAGAAATGAAGTTTTGACATTGAAATTAATGGGAAAACACTCTTTGTGCGATTTTTTCTCTGCTTTAAAACATATTACTGAAATTTTTTTCAAGAATGTAGGAAATTAGTTAATCCAATCATGTGCAAAACGGCATGGCTGTAGCTTTAATAGAAATTGAGATATTGCAAAACAAAAAATGGAGTTTTTACATTTAAGTTAATGGAAAAACACACTTTTAGCAATATTTTCTCCTACTCAACATAGAACTGAAGATTTTTGCAAGAATGTAGGGAATGAGGTACTCCAATCATGTGCAAAACAAAATGGCTGTAGCAATAAAAGAATTTGAGATATAGCAAAAAGAATAATAAGGTTTATACATTGAAAACAATGAAGAAACACACTTTGTGTGATATGTTCTCTCCTATACAACATAGAACTGTAATTTTTTCCAGAATGTAGAGAGTGAGGTGCTCCAATCATGGGCGGAATGGCATGGCAATAGGTTTAATAGAAACTTAGATATAGAAAAAAAATTGAGTTTTTACATTCAAATCAAAGGGAAAACACACTATGTGTGATATTTTTTCTCCTATACAACATAGAACTGTAGATTTTTCAAAAATGTAGGAAATGAGGTACTCCAATCATGTGCAAAATGCCATGGCTGTAGCTTTAATAGAAATTCAGATACAACATACAGAAAAATGAATTTTTTTCTATTAACAACAATGGGAAAACACACTTTGTGCTCTTATTCTCCTATACATGATAGAACTGCAAATTTTGGTCAAAATGTAGGGAATGTGGTACTCCAATCATGTGCAAAACAGCATGGCTGCAGCTTTAATAGAAATTAAGATATAGAAACAAGAAAAATGGATTTTAACATTGAAATCAATGGGAAAACACACATTGTGTAATATCTTCTCTACTATACAACATAGTACTGTAAATTTTGGGAGAATGTAGGGAATGAGGAACTCCAATCATGTGCAAAACGGCATGGCTGTAGCTTTAATGCAAATTGAGGTATAGCAAAAGAAATGAAGTTTTTCCATTAAAATCAATGGGAAAACGCACTTTGTGCATTTAGTCTCTTATACATGATAAAACTTCAAATTTTTGCCAGATTGTAGGGAATTTAGTACTCTGTTTCTATTGGTAGCATCTAGTGTTGCTGGTGTGAGTGTTGTTATCATCTGGTGTTGCTGGTGTTGTTGTTGATGTTATTGTTTTGGGTGTTGGGAGTTTTGTGGGGGGGTGTTAGAGTTACTACAGTATTATGAATATTATTATTGTAAATGTTATGAGGCACGATACTCACTGTGTGGGGAATTAAGACCTCAACACTGGCAGCCAATAGGGGTTCACTGTAGTTTACAATGTCATGGGGGGTTGGGACCTTGGACCCTAAGGCTGTTAGCACACTGAGTGTATTCTGTGGGGTTGGCCGGCATCCCCCCACTGCAAGTAGCGCCATCATTCCTGCGAGTTTGGGAGGCCTGGCTGGGGTGACCCCAGTCGGGGCATGTGCAGGCAGCAAAGGGGTAAATCTTAGATTCAGAACATGGAATGTCAGGCCCCTTACTGGGAAATCAGTGGAACTAGCTAACACACTAAGGCAATGGGAGATCCTGGTAGCTTTCCTCCAAGAAACTAGATGGGAAGGGAACAGATCAAGGGCCCTTGGGGAGGGATGCAAGCTTATATATACTGCTAGTGAGGGGGGAAATGGGGTGGGCATAGTATTGGATAGTGACCTTAAACAAGGGGTCACCCAAGTAAAATGAGGCAATAGCAGGCTCATTTTAGTTACAGTGTTTTGGAGAGGAGTAGTGCTGCACCTCATCAGTGCATATGCTCAACAGGCAGGTCTGGATGAACCCACAAAGGATGGCTTCCAGAGTTTGAAGACTTGGTGCACTCACTGGAGGTACCAGTAGGGCAATGCCAGGGGAATGAGCGATTAGTTATTGGGGGTACTTTAATGGCCATGTAGGCAATGACAGCCAGGGTTATGGGGAGGTCCATGGGGGATAGGGGTATTGAACAGTAAGCACTGATGGACAGTGAATCCTTGATGTAGCAAATGCACTTGGCCTTTCATTGGCAAATACATGGTTTAGGAAGAGGGACAAGCACCTTATCACATACCAGTTACAAGAAGGGATGTCACAAATAGATTTCTTTATGGTCAGAGGGAGGCATAGATCAGAGATTCATGATTGCTGGGCACTATCCAGTGAAAATTTCCAAAAAGAATGTGGCCATTGGCTACTAATGTTAGAACTATTAGTGAAAGCAGCAGGCAGGTCACATTCTTGGAAAGGAGAGCAGGTTATCAGGTGGTGGAATCTACCCATCAAAACTGAGAAATTTGTTCAAGAAGTGCACAGGCAAGTAGACTGGGATTGGAAAGGGACAACAAACGCCTTTTGGGACAGGGTTGCCTAAAAAATTAGAGCCAGCAGGAAAACCATCTTGGGGCAGGGTAGCGTGAGAGGCACAGTCCAGGATAACAGGCAAACATGGTGGTGGAATGAGGAGGTAGAAGCAGCCATCATGCAAAAGAAGACAGCTTTCAACAGGTGGCAGAGATAGGGGACCAGGCATCAAAGACTCAGTATAGGCAGGCCAAGACCACTGCTAGGAGGAAGATTGCCCTGGCCAAGCACCAGAAGAATGAGGCCCTCTACAAGCAGTTAGGGACTACTGAAGGGGAGAGAGAAGTTTTAGAGCTGGCCAAGGCTAGAGATAGGGCAGCTAAAGATATACCCCAAGCCAAAACAGTGAAGGATAGCATAGGTAGGGTCTTGCTCTCTCAAACAATGGTAAAGCAGAGGTGGGATGTGTACTACCAAAACCTCTTGAATGAAGTGGGGATCGATGAGGACAGTACCACCAATCCTGCAACAGCATCAGCAGTGGAATGTGTAACTGAGGAGGAGGTAACCAGGGCACTTAGGAAGATGAAAGGTCAAAAAGCTGTAGGCCCAGATGGAATCCCCATTGAAGTATAGCATAGCTTAGGGAGAACAGGTACCAGGTGGCTGGTGAAACTTTTCAATAAGATAGCTAGTGGAGATAGAATGTCATCTGCATGGCATGAGAGTTGGATACTACCACTCTACAAGGGTAAAGTGGATGTCCAAGAGTGTGGCGACTATAGAGGTATAAAGCTAATGAGCCACTCCATAAGCTATGGGAGAGAGTAACGGAGCGTCGCCTCAGGGATAGTACTAGTGTCCATGCAAATCAGTTTGGGTTTATGCCAGGTAGGTCCAAAATGGAGCCAATCTTCATTCTCAGGCAGATGGTGGAAAAGTATAGGGCAGCAAAGAAATATCTCCATGCCATCTTCATCGACCTGGAGAAGGTCTATGACAGTGTCCAATGAAAGGTTGTTTGGAAAGTATTACAGAAAAAGGATATAGAAGAGGGGTTTATTAGAATAGTCCAGGATATGAATGATGGCTGCATAGCCAGGGAAAGGATGCCTTCAGGTAACACTGGGGGCTTCCCAGTGAAGGTTTGTGCACCAAGGTTCAGCACTTAGTCCATATCTCTTCTTACTGGTATTGGACGAACTGCTGATTTGTGTAGGAGAATGGGCCCCACAGTGCCTGGCTATTGCTGACGATATAGGGAACATCAGTGACAGCAGAGAGCAGATAGAGAAGGGACTAAATGATAAAAGAGGAGCAATGGAAAAGGGAGGGCAAAGATTAACATGAATAAGACTGAGTACTTAACTTTTAATTAGGAGGGGCAAGAAAATGGCACGGACATGCATACAAGGGGTGAACAGGTGAAAAAGGTGCAGGAGGTAAAGAACTTAGGATCAACTTTTCAAAGCAATGGGAAGATAGAATTGGATGTGACCCATAGAATCAATGCAGGGTGGTTGAACAGCCAAGTGGAGTCCTGTGCGAAAGGAGGGTCCCAATCAAGTTGAAAGGGAAGTTCCACCAGACAGTGGTTAGGCCAGCTATGCTATATGGTTCAGAGTGCTGGGCAGAGAGGAAAAGCCATGTAACCAGAATGCAAGTAGCTGAGATGCGAATGCTGCGGTACACCAGTAGGGTGTCATGAGCAGATAGAGTTAGGAACATGTATGTTAGAGGTAGCCTGGGGGTGGTGGACATTGCCAAAAAAGATGAAAGAGAATAGGCTGAGGTGGTATGGTCACATAATGAGAAGAGGGGATGAGGAGCTCATTATGGCCATACCAGGAATGCAGGTGGTCAGAGTAACCTGGGGCAGGGGGAAGACGAAGTTAATGTGGGACCAGGTCGTCCATAGGGATATGGTGGCGTGCAGGGTGGACAGGAACCTGAGGGAGATAGATGGGAGTGGAGGGTTAGAACCCACAGACCCGACCCTGCCACAGGTGGGATAAGGGTGTGATGATGATGATGACGCAGGGAATGTAGTACTCCAATGATGTGCAAAACAGCATGGCTGCAGCTTTAATAGAAATTGAGATATAGCAAAAAGAAAAATAGAGTTTTTCCATTGAAATCAATGGGAAAACACACTTTGTACGATACTCTATCTCCTTTACATAACAGAATCATAACTTTTACCTAGAATGTTGGGAATGTGGTACTACAATCATATGGAAAACGGCAAGGCTGCAGCTTTAATAGAAATTGAGATATAGTAAAAAGAAAAATGGAGTTTTAACATTGAAATCAATGTGAAAATACACTTTGTGCGATATGTTTATTCCTAGATATAATAGAATCATAAGTTTTATCCAAAATGTTGGGAATGTGGTACTCCAATTAATAGAAAAACAGCATGGATGCAGCTTCAATAGAAATTGAGATATAGAAAAATGGAGTTTTTGCATTGTAATCAACAAGAAAACACACTTTGTGTGATATTTTCTCTCCAATACAACATACAACTACAAATATATGTGAGAATGTTGTGAATGAGGTACTCCAATCATGTGCAAATCGTCATGGCTGTATCGTTAATAGAAATTGAGATATTTCAAATAGAAAAACGGTTTTTACATTGAAATCCGTGGGAAAACACACTTTGCACGATATTTTCTCTCCTATACAACATAGAAGTGTAAATATTTGAGAAAATGTAGGGAATGAGGTATTCCTATCATGTGAAAGTGGGCATGGATGTATCTATAATAATAATTGAGATATTGTAAAAGGAAAGAAGGAGTTTAAACATTGAAATCAATAAGAAAACACACTTCGTGTGATATTTTCTTTCCTGTACATAATAAAATCATAACTTTTATCCAGAATGTTGGGAATGTGGTACTTCAATCATGTAAAAAACAGCATGGCTATAGCTGTATAATAGAAATTGAGATATAGCAAAATGAACAATGAAGTTTTTACAATGAAATCAATTTGAAAACACAATTTGTGCGCCATTTTCTCTCCTATGCAACATTAAACTGTAAATTTTTGCAAGAATGAAGGGAATGAGGTACTCCTATCATGTACAAAACTGCATGGATGTAGCTCTAATGGAAATTGGGATATAGCAGAAGGAATGGAGTTTTCATATTTAAATCAATGGAAATGCACACATTGTCTATATTTTCTTTCTCATACATAATAGAGTCATAACATTTATTCAGAATGTTGGAAATGTGGTGCTTCAATCATGTGCAAAGAATCATGATTGTTGTTTTACTTGAAATTGAGATATAGCAAAAAGAAAAATGGAGTTTTTACATTAAAATCATAAGAATAACACAATTTGGTTGATATTTTCTTTCCTATGCATAATAGAATCATAACTTTTATCCAGAATGTTAAGAATGTGGTAATGCAATTATGTGCAAAATGACATCACTGCAGCTTTAATAGAAATTGAGATATAGCAAAATGAACAATGGAGTTTTTACAATGAAATCAATTTGAAAAAAAAATTTGTGTGCTACTTTCTCTCCTATGCAACATAAAACTGTAAATTTTTGCAAGAATGTAGGGAATGAGGTACTCCTATCATGAACAAAACGGCATGGATGTAGCTCTAATGGAAATTGGGATATAGCAGAAGGAATGGAGTTTTCAAATTTAAATCAATAGAAATGCACACATTGTCTATATTTTCTTTCTTATACATAATAGAGTCATAACATTTATCAAGAATGTTGGAAATGTGGTGCTTCAATCTTGTGAAAAACATCATGATTGTTGCTTTACTTCAAATTGAGATATAGCAAAAAGAAAAATGGAGTATTACATTAAAATCAATAGAATGACACAATTTGGTTGATATTTTCTTTCCTATGCATAATAGAATCATAACTTTTATGAGAAAACACACCTTATGCAATATTTTCTTTCCTGTACATAATAAAATAATAATTTTTTTTCCAGAATGTTCTAGATGTGGTACTTTAAATCCTGAGCAAAACGGAATTTTTGTAGCATTAGGAGAAATGAAATATAGCAAAAAGAAAAATGGAGTTTCGACTTTGAATTTAATGGCACAATACCATTTGTGTGATATTTTTTCTCCTAAACAGCATAGAACTGTAAATTTTATCGAGAATGTAGGGAATGAGGTACTACAATCATGTGCAAAACGGCATGGCTGTAGCTTTAATTGAAATTCAGATATAGCAAAAAAGAAATATGGAGTTTTTAGTTTGAAATAATGGAAAACACACATTGTGTGATATTTTCTTCCCTTTACAAAATTGAACTGTAAATTTTTACAAGAATGTAGCGAATGAGGTGCTCCAATCATTTTCAATAGAAAGGTGAGATATAGATAGGTGAAATCAATATAAAAGCACTTTTTGTGCAATATTTCCTATACATAATAGAATCATAACATTTATCCGTAATGTTGGGAAATTGGTACTCCAATCATGTGCAAAACGGCATTGTTGTTGCTTTAATAGAAATTGCGATATAGCAAAAAGAAAAATTGAGTTTTTACATAGAAATTAATGGGAAAACACACTTTTTGCAATACTTTCTCTCCTATAATACATGAAACTCTAAATTTTTGTAAGAATGTAGTGAATGAGGTACTTTAATCATGTGAAAATCTGCTTGGCTGTAGCTTTTGAAAAAAAAAATGAGATATAGCAAAAAGAAATTTGAAGTCTTTCAATTGAAAACAGTGAAAAAAACACACTTTGTGTGATATTTTCTCTCCTATACATAATTGAATCATAACTTTTAGCCAGAATGTTGAAAATGTGGTACTCTAATAAAAATCAAAACGGCATGGCTGTAGCTTTATTAGATATTCAGATATAGGTGAAGGAAAAATTGAGTTTTTACTGTGAAATCAATGAGAAAATACACTTTGTGCGATATTTTATTTCCTATACATAATAGAATCATAACTTAATACAGAATGTTCTGAATGTGGCACTCCAATCATATGCAAAATGGCATAGGTGTAGCTGTAATAGAAATTTAGATATAGCAAAAAGAAGAATGGAGTTTTTAAATTGAAAATTACATTGGAAATTACAATGAAAATTACATTGGAAATTACAATGAAAATTACATTGGAAATTACAATGAAAATTACATTGGAAATTAAAATGAAAATTACATTGGTTTTTACATTGGAAATCACACATTGTGTGATATTTTCTCTTCTTTGCAACATAGAACTGTAAATATTCTTGAGAATTTCGGGAATGAGGTACTCCAATCATGTTGAAAATTGCATGGCTGTAGCTTTAATAGAAATTGAGATATAGCAAAAAGAAATATGACATTTTAACTTTGAAATCAACTGGAAACAACACTTTGTGCATTATTTTCTCTCCTATTAAAAACACAGATCCGTAAATTTTTGTGAAAATGTAGGGAATGATTTAATCCAATCATTTGTGTTTCCCCATTGATTTTAAAGGAAAATCTCCATTTTTTCTATATCTCAATTTCTATTAAAGCTACAGCCATGCCGTTTGGTACATGATTGGAGTATCTCATTCCCTAAGCTCTCGTAAAAATTTAAACTTTTATATTGTATAGTATATGTTTATATTATATAGGTTTTCTTATTGATTTCAATGTAAAAAACTTGATAGTTTTTCTTCCTATACCTCAATTTCTAATACAGCAACACTATGCCATGTTGCATTTGATTGGAGTTCCTCATTCCCTACATTCTTGCAAAAATCGATTGTTCTATTATGTAGAGGAGAGAAAAATAGAGTGTTTACATTTTTGTTTACACTCTATTTTTCTTGTTGCTATATCTCAATTTCTGTAAACCTACAACCATACCGTGTTGTGTGTGCATGATTGGAATACTGCATTCCCTACATTCCCAAAATATTTAAAGTACAATGTTATATGAGTAAGAAAATATTGCACAATGTGTGTTTTCAAATTGATTTCAATGTTAAAACTCTATTTTTCTCTTTGCTATATTTCAATTGCTGATAAAGGTACAGCCATCATGTTTTGCACATCATTGGAAAACCTCATTAACTGCATTTTCGCCAAAATTTACAGTTCTATGTTGTACAGGAGAGAAAGGATTGTGCAAAGCGTGTATTCCCAATGATTTCAATTTAAAACACCATTTTTCTTTTCAGTATATCTCAATTTCTATTAACGCTACAGCCATGCCGTTTTGCACATGATTGGAGTACCTCAATCCCTACATTCTCAAAAAAATTTACTGTTCTATGTTGCATGGGAGAGAAGATATCACACAAAGTGCTATTTCCCATTGATTTCAATTTAAAAACTATTTGTCTTTATTCTATATCTCAATTTCTATTAAAGCAACAGCCATGCCGTTTTGCACATGATTGGAGTACCACATTCCCTTCATTCCATAAACAATTTGTCGTTCTATTATGTATAAGAAAGAAAATATCACACACAGTGTGTTTTCCCATTGATTGTAACAGAAAAACTTAATATTTCTCTTTGCTATATCTCAATTTCTATTAAAGGTATGGCCATCCGATTTTGCACATTATTTGAGTACCTCATTCCCTACATTTTTGCAAAGATTTACAATTCTATGTTGTATTGGAAATATAGCACAAAGTGTGTTTTTTATTGATTTCTGTGTAAAATTTCCATTTTTTTTTACTATATTTCAACTTCTATTAAAGCTACAGCTAAGCCGCTTTGCACCTGATTGGAGTACCACATTCCCAACATTCTGGACAACAGTTATGATTTTGTTATTTAAAGATTTAAAAATATTGCACAAAGTGTGTTTTCCTATTGATTTCAATTTAAAAACTCCATTTCGTTTTCTGCTATATCTAAATTTCTTTTAAAGATACAGCCATGCCGTTTTGCACATGATTAGAGTACCTCATTCCCTACATTCTCACAAAAATTTGAGTTTTGTTTTGTATAGGAGAGAAAATATTGCAAAAAGTGTGTTTTCTTATTGATTTAAATGTAAAAACTCCATTTTTCTTTTTGGTAAATTTTAATTTCTATTAAAGCTACAGCCATGCCATTTTGCACATGAATGCAGTACCTCATTCCATGCATTCTCACAAAAATTTACAGGTCTATGTGTTATAGGAGAGAATATATTACACAAAGTGTGTTTCCCTATTGATTTCAATGTAAAGATTCCATTTTCCTTTTTGCTCTATCCTAATTTCTATTATAGCAAGAGCCATGCAATTTTGCACATGATTGGGGTCCCACATGATTTTATTATGTATGGGAATGAAAACATTGCACTAGGTGTTTTTTACCAATTCAGATATCACACTCAATGGGAAATATCACGTGAGATATCATGCTCAGTGGATAGAAAGAAGCTGTCAAACGCCTTTTTTATTTTAGTGATATTTTGTATATTTTAAAACTTTCTGATTGAAATTTTTATCTTTTTTATTATTTTAAAGTTCCACAGCCAACTTTTAGGGCCAAATTTTTAGATTTCTGGGAGGGGTACTCCACCACAGTTGGATTTTAAATTATGTATTTTTATATTAGCAATATTGAGATTGTAGCTTTTTGTGTAGCTTTCCATAGCAGCTCATGAACGCTACTCTTTTATTTAGTCTAGGGCTCGTTCATTTATTATTTTCCACACATTCTATCTCATCTACAATTTGTTGCGTCATTCTCAATGTAAACAGAGACAAATTTGTCTTAGCAAGGGTCTTGCCTTACTTGGGGGAAGGACATCTATCTGCAGATCAAGGTTATAGATTACGGTAGATCAAGGTTTTGGATTACCTTGTGGAACACAATTGTGAGAACATGGGCCACATTGTTAAGCTTAATACTAAATACAATTCATATTCATCCTTTGTTATTTGGTATCTGGAGAATGATCTAGAACCATTAATGTCTCCTGACTTATGGCCAGTAAATTCTTCAAACAAGGCATTCATTGGTCACTTGCATGATAACATGATGTAAGATAAGCTAGTTCATATTACTTCACTTTGTCTGACTACTCCATTCACTGAAATAGAGTGCAATAATGGGTGAGAGGTAACCCCTGAAGTTGGCTCTCCATAATGGCAGGAAAAACGAATGACAGTATTCAGATGCTGTTTGGATGCTGTTTGATTAGTTTGTGGGTTGGGGTGTATGCCAGGCAGCCATAAAAGGTCAAACCCTTAGGAGGCTGCCTGCAGGAGATGAGGAGGTAGGTGAAAGGATGAGGAAGAGGGTTATTTGCAGCACCCAACGTTCTTTACCAACCACCCAAGTTAGTATTGACGTGGGTGTGCGTTGCTTAACTTCAGTGATCTAACAGGAACTGGTGTCTCCAATGCAACTTGGCTGCATTTATTATCAGAATGTGAGGAGCATACGTTCTAAAGCCTCTATGTTTATGGCCAACATGTTTCTAAGTGACTGTGATGTTTTGGTTCTTTCTGAAACCTGGCTGTCAGCTGTGTTGACTTCAAATGACTACTTCCCACTACACTATCAGGTATTTCATTGGGAGAAAACACCCTCATACTGTGGTGGGGGTATTCTCATAGCTATAAACCTGAATACTATGGGTGGCCACTGTAATGTCATTGAAAACCTTTGTATTCCTAATGTAGCCTTCGCTCTTACTTTGAAACGTGTTGGTATGCATCCTATTATCCTTGTTGCATGCTACTTCTCCCATGCCTTACTATCAGCAACATATGTTTCCCACTTCAATAGGCTATCAAATAGTTTGGCTGATTATACATCAGTTATATTGATTGGTAATTTTGATGTTCCTCAGGTTGGCTGGGTTACACCCATTCTCATTTGTGAAGGCATTCCTCAATCTGCGAAGGCAACTTCTCTTATTGCTTTAGTGACCTTCCTTAAACTGAAGCAGTTGAACTCAGTCATAAATTTCAGAATCAGCTCCTAGATTTATGCTTCACAGACATGCATTGCACTATTAGCCAAGCCTCACCACTGTCTATGCTTGATACTCATCACCCAGCTTTAATTACCACCATAACGTTGGAGTACTAACTACCCCTAATGAATTACTCACATGAATGTTTCCAAGATTTTGCATAGGCCAAAGGTGACTATGTGCAACTCTATAAATGTTTAAATTCCATTAACTGGGAAAAGCAAGTGTTCACTTCATGTCCACAGCTGGCCACAAAGCAATTTTATTTACTTATGTATGATGCCTTGAATAAATGTATCCAAATCCAATTTTTGGTTAGGCATTACCCAAAATTTCCAACCTGGTTTAGTGTGAAATTTAACTGTCTCATTAAACAGAAGAGACACCTATTCTCAGAAAATAAACGTCATCCTACCTTACTTGCAATCAAGCGGTTTTCTTAGTCATGCTCTCACGTAAAGTGCATATTGCAGAGGGACCGTTCAAAATTTTTGAGTGATCTCCTATCTAAGCATGGATCGCCACAGTCATTTTGGCCCCAGTACAAATGACTGAGGTCTGGCAATGTATCAGTCATCTCACTGTTAGAAAATGATAAACTTATCTATGAACCCCTTGAAGTAGAGAATTGTTTCAGTACCTATTTTGATAATCTAGCCCAGGCCTTTCCACCATTAGCCAAGCCTAGCTGTTACCCATTTTGAATTCCCACTGGGGGTGATCCCCTCATTCTCAATAAAGTGACAGTGGCTGAGGTTAATGGGCTATAGGCAGATTGAAGCACTCCTTTACACCTGGGCCAGACAACATTCCACCAGTTATCCTGAAGGCCTATATTGACATCTTGGCCTCGATTTTGGCATACATATTCTCTCTCTGTTTATCTCAACAGTTTGTACCTGAGATTTGGAAAATTGCTCTTATAGCCCCAATTCACAAAGAGGGGCATACCAAGATACATCAAATTACTGACCTATATCAAACCTGACCACAGTAGTGAAGGTCCTCGAGTGCATAATTTGCAAAACACTGTGTAGCTGGAGCATTACCTTTCTGCATGAGGCCCAGCATGGTTTTCAAAAAGGCAGGTCTACTGAGACAAATTTGTGACAATGCTTCTGAGACAATGCTTTAAAAATAGACACTAAGTGGATACACTGTACTTAGACTTTCATAGGCTTTTGACAGAGTATCATTACCACTCCTTATGGAAAAGTTTGCAGCATATGGTCTTTTATATAATCTAGCAGGGTTCCTTCAGATATACTTGTCATCTAGATTGAACATTGTAAAATTTGGCCAAAAACTATGCCCTTCCCTCTATATGCAGAAAGTCGGACTGCCTCAGGGAAGTGCATTGAGCCCAATTTTGTTAAACTTGTACACGAATGTCCTATATATATTATTACACCTGGTGACTGTTACCTGGCCTTTGCAGATGACAGTAAGCTGTCAAAGGAGCTTAGGGATCCATGCTCAACGACCACTCTGCAGGACTCATTAAGGGTGGTGGAAAGATGGTCTTGTGCAAATGGGTTGCAATTAAACCAGGACAAGACATTAGTTATATCATTTTTTTTTGGATTAAATCGCCAATCTACTTCCCTTATACGTTTGCTGGTGGTTCAGCAGTCCCTAGAAGTCTGTCAGTTAGAGACCTGGGTGTCTTTCTTGATACAAAGCTTACATTCCAATCTCATCTCCACCACTTCTACCGTAATTCAAAAGCCTATAATGCCATTTATCACATCAAGGGCATGGCACATTTTCCTTGTTTGTGGGTTGATAAAACCATTAATAACGTACGGCATGATCTGTTGGTCACATTGTAGCCCTTCACTCTACACTAAACTAAGAAAGATCCATTACAATGCTTTATTGATAAATCATTCCACTTTAAAAGATGATCATCATGAAAGTAGGACCTTTCTAACTTTTGATCAAAATATCATTTATACCCGGGTGATACAGCTCGGTTGCTGCGGTTGTGGTCTGAGCACATAAATTGACCAGAATTGCTACAAAGATTACAAATTCATGTCCCCAGCCATTGCTTCCGACAAAAAACTTTTTTATTACATGTTGGAGATAATTATTATCCTTTACTTTGTGCCCAGAAAGATTTCAATTCCTTGGGATTAAATATTTATTACTTAGTATTACCCCATGCTGCACACAAAATGAAAGTTCAAAAACAGCTAAGTCAGGACATCTAAGCAGGACAATTATGTACAAATTCATTTCATCCTACTACATCTTTATCAAAGTTTACTACTTCAGACAAATAGTATTTGGTCAGTCTGCCAAACAACACTAGTAACCCAAATCCCATTACTCATTCAGCCCCTATCACCTACCCTCTACCATCTATAATCATAAGGGTTTAACCTGTTATTGCAGATGTAAATAAGAAATTCATAATAATAATAATAATTTTATTGGAAAAATTTCTTTCTGCAATATCTTTTTTCTATTAAATCTACAGCCATGACATTTTGAACATTATTTTGATACCACATTCCTAACATTCTTGATAAAAGTTATGATTCTATTACGTATAGGAGAGAAAATATCACCCAAAGCATGTTTTCCCAAAATTTTTATGTTCAAACTCCATTTTTCTTTTTGCTATATCTTAATTTCTATTAAAGAAACAGGAATGCCGTTTTGCACATGATTGGAGTACCTGCGTCCCTGCATTGTGGCAAAAATTTGCAGTTCTATGTTGTATAGAAGAGAAAATATCAAAGAAAGTGTGCGTTCTGTTTAATTTCAATGCTGAACACCATTTTTCTTTTTCCTATATCTCAATTTCTAATAAAGCTACAGCTATGCAGTTTTGCATATGATTGGAGTACCTGTTTCCCAACATTCTGACAAATATTTACATTTCTATCTTGTATAGGAAAGAAAATTTCGCACAAAGTGTGTTTTCACATTGATTTAAATGTGGAAACTCCATTTTTCTTTTTGCTATATCTCAATTTCATTTACAGCTACCGCCATGTTGTTTTGTACATGAATGTATTACCTTATTCCCTACATTCTTGAAAAAATTTACAGTTCTATGTTGCATAGATAAGAAAATATCACACAAATTGTGTTTTCCCATTGATATCAATGTAAAAACTAAATTTTTATTTGCTATGTCTCAATTTCTATGAAAGCTACAGCCATGCCATGCCATTTGCACGTCATTGGAGTTCCACATTCTTTAAAGTTCAGCCAATTTTTGCAGTTCTATCATGTATAGGAGACAAAGTGCTTAAAGTACGTTCTCCCATTGATTTAATGGAAAAACTTCATTTTTCTTTTTGCTGTTTCTCAATTTCTATTAAAGCTACAGCCATTCCATTTTGCACCTGATTGGAGTAATACATTCTGTACATTTCTTCCAAAATGAGTGGCTCTATTATGTATAGTTAGAAAAAATATCACACAAAGTGCGTTTTCCCATGGATTTCAATGGAAAAACTTTCTTTTTGTATTGCTATATCTCAAATTCTTTTAAAGCTACAGCCATGCCGATTTGCACATGATTGGAGTACCCCATTCCCTTCATTCTCACAAAAATCTACAGTTCTACATTGAATATGAGAGAACATGTTACACAAAGCGTGTATTCCCATTGATTACAATAACAAAACTCCATTTTTCTGTTTGCTATATCTCAATTTCTATGAAAGCTAAAACTATGCCGTTTTGCAAATTATAGGAGTACCTCATTCCCTACATTCTCACAACAATTTAAACTTATATGTTTAATAGAGGAGTAAGTATCATATAAAGTGTGTTTTCCCATTGATTTCAAAGTAAAAACTCCATTGTTTTTTTTTTTGCTATATCTCATTTTTTTAAAGCTACAGCCATGCCGGATTGCACATGATTAGAGTACAACATTCCCAACATTCTGGATATAGTTATGAATCTATTATGTATAGGTAAGAAAAAATCGCACAAAGTGGGTTTCCCTTTTTTTTCAATGAAAAATCTTCATAATTCTATTTGCTATATCTCAGTTTCTTTTAATGCTGCAGCCATGCCGTTTTGTACATGTTTGCAGTGCCTCTTTCCCAACATTCTCTCAAAAAATAGCAGTTCAATGCTTTATAGGGGACAAAATATCGCACAAAGTGTGTTTTCTCATTGATTTAAATGCAAAAACTCTATTTTTCTTTTTCCTATATCTCAATTTATAGTAACGCTACAACCATGCCATTTTGCACATGTTTGAAGTATTTTTTTCTCGACATTCTCTAAAGAGTTTACAGTTCTATGTTGTGTAGGAAAGGAAATATAGCATAAAGTAGGATTTCATATTAATTTCAATGTAAAAACTCTATTTTTCTTTTTGCTTTATCTCGATTTCTATAAAAGTTACAACCATGCACATGATTGGAGTAGCTTCTTCCCTGCATTGTGGCAAAAATTTGCAGTTCTTTGTTGTTTAGAAGAGAAAATATCACACAACGTTTTCTTTCTGATTGGTTTCAATGCTAAACACCATTTTTCTTTTTGCTATATCTCAATTTCTAATAAAGATAAAGCTATGATTTTTTGCATAAGATTGGAGTACCTCTTTCCCAACATTCGGACAAACATTTACATTTATACCTTGCATAGGAAAGAAAATATCGCACAAAGTGTGTTTTCGCATTGATTTAAATGTGGAAACTTTATTTTTCTTTTTGCTATATCTGAATTTCATTTAAAGCTACAGCCATGTTGTTTTGCACATGAATCATTACCTTATTACCTACATTCTTGCAAAAATTTACAGTTCTATGTTGTATAGCTAATAAAATATAATACAAATTGTATTTTCGAATTGATTTCAATGAAAATGCTACATTTTCTTTTTGTTATCTCTCAATTTCTATTAAAGCTGGAGCCATGCCATTTTCCACATGATTAGAGTACCTCAATCCCTACATTCTCTCAGAAATTTACAGGTCTATGTTGTATCAGAGAAAAAATATCGCTCAAAGTGTGTTTTCCCTTAGATTCCAATGTGAAAACTCTTTTTTTTTCTTTTTGCTATATTTCAATTTCTATTACAGCTACAGCAATACCGTTTTGCACATCATTGGAGTACTTCATTCTATGTATATAGGAGAGAATATATTGCACAAAGTGTGTTTTTTCATTGATTTAAATGTTAAAACTCCATTTTTTTTATTTGCTATATCTCAATTTGATTAAAGCATCAACCATGCCTTTTTGCACATGATTAGAGTTCCACATTCCCTAAATTAAGTCCGATATTTGCATTTTTATCACGTATAGGAGACAAAATTCTTAAAGTGCGTTTTCCCATCGATTTCTTTTTGCTGTATCTCAATTTCTTTTAAGCTACAGCCATTTCATTTTGCACCTGATTGGAGTACTTTATTCCCTACATTCCATCCAAAATGTTTGACTCTATCATGTATAAGAAGGAATAATATCATACAAATTGCGTTTTCCCATTGATTTCAATAGAAAAACTTCATTTTTCTTATTGCTATTTCTGAATTTCTTTTAAATCTACAGCCATGATGTTTTGCACATGATTGGAGTACCCCATTCCCATCATTCTCATAAAAATTTACAGTTATACGTTGTACAGGAGAGAACATATTACACAAGGTGTGTATTCCCATTGATTTCAATGTAAAAACTCCATTTTTCTGTTTGCTATATCTCAATTTCTATTAAAGTTAAAACTATGCCATTTTGCACATTAACACAAAAATTTACATTACTATGTTTAATTGGAGACAAAATGTCAAAGAAACTGTTTTCCTGTTGATTTCATTGTAAAACTACATTTTTATTTTTGCTATATTTAAATTTCTATTAAAGCTACAACCATGCCGGCTTACACATGATTGGAGTACCGCTTTCGCTTCATTGTTGCAAAAAATTACAGTTCTATGTTGTATAGGAGAGAAAATATCACACAAAGTGTGTTTTCCCATTGATTTCAATGTAAAAACTCAATTTTTATTTTTCCTATTTCTGAATTTCTTTTAAAGCTGTAGCCATGCCATTTTGCAAATGATTGGATTACTCTATACCCTACATTCTGGCCAATATTTGCAGTTCTACCATGTATAGGAGACAAAGTGTTCAAAGTGTGTTTTCTAACTTTTTTCAATGGAAAAACTTCATTTTTCTTTATGCTATATCTCAATTTCTGTTAAAGCTACAGCCATTCCGTTTTGCACATGATTGGAGTACCTCATTCCCTACATTCTTGCAAAATCTTACAGCTTTTCATTGCATAGGAGAGAAAATATTTCACAAAGTGTGTTTTCCCATTGATTTAAATGTAAATACTCCATTTTTCTTTTTCCTACATCTGAATTTTTTTAATGCTACAGCCATGCCAATTTGCACGGGATTTGTGTACAACATTTTGGATAAAAGCTATGAATCTTTTATCTATATTAAAGAAGATATTTTAAGTCCACTCCTTTTCAGTGTTTATCTAAACGACCTTTACACAATAATACCCCCTAAAGTAGGTCGATTGGCGTTCACTGACGACCTAAGATTGTCAAGGATTATATCAGACAGTCATGATACATTGGTGTTGCAGGTTGCCCTTAGTGCAGTGGAAAGATGGTTGGAATTCAATAACTTGGCTTTGAATTAGACCAAGTCTGCTATCATGTCCTTCTATTGCTTCGAAAATGCGATTTTTCAAAAATATTTTTTGTAAATGGCTCACCAGTGCCGAGATTCATCGTGATAAGAGACTTGGGAGTGCTCCTTGACCCAAAACTTACCTTTCAATTCCATCTGGTGTGTAAAATGGGTATTGCCATTAAAACCTGAGGAAATGTAGGATCCTGACAATATCCAGATCTAGAAAGCAACTTGATTTGGATTATCACGTAGGTGGAGTTAGGTTTGAGAGGGTTGTTACCCATAAACATCTGAGTATTGTCTTAAATAGTGATGGTAATTGGAAGGATCACGTTGGTAAAGTGATTGGGAGGGCCGGTAAATTCCTTCATCTGATTAATAGGGTCCTTAGAGATAGCACAAAAGAGGTAAAGGAAACAGCATATATTTCTATGGTACACCCAATTTTGGAGTATGGCAGTCCAATTTGGTTGCCCTTCAGGCAGGACTTATCTTGGGAAGTTGGAAGGATCCAAAGGAGGGCAGCAAGAATAGTACTTAATAGGTTATCTCACACAGAGAGTGTATCTGCCATGATTAAGGAACTAGGGTGGGATACAGTAAGCCAGAGGCATATATCTCAAAGCATTAGCCTTTTTATAAGACTGCTGCTGCTAGGATGTAATGGACCATTAGCTGGAAGTGTGTCTCCAGCTGAGTATAAAGGCAGAAAGGATCATCCATATAAATTAAAAGAGGTTAGGGCACAGTAAGCATGTTTGTTTGTTTGTTTGCGATGGCCATGAGGGGTTTGCGATGGCCATGAGGGGTTGGGGGAATGGCCAAGCAACCATAACAGGCAATTAGCCTAGCAGAGGTTGCTCACGGGACTGGGGGAGGGATAATGAAGGATAAGGATGGGATAACTTATTTAGAAATTATTCTCACAGTGGAAGTGACTTACAATTTCATATTGAAAAACTTAAGGCTAAATTGGATGATGAAGTGGATACTTGGTAACCAGCATGGAAACCCCTAATGAAAATCAATGTTGGGGAAATCAGTCATCATCAAGAGAAATATGAAGACTAGAGGTGAAAATATCCCAGAATTGATTAATTACTAAATAGTGGAAAGATCGCAGGGGACAATTATATTACACATTGGAAAATTGAGCAATAAAATAAAAGAGATATCATAGACAATGTCACAAGTCACCTAAAAATTCTTGTGTTATGTAATCCTCAATAGTCCTTGAGAAGGAGAGAAATCACTATGCATCGAAACCTTCTAGTGGACAACAGAAGGTGATCAATGGACATGTGAAGTTTGTTAAACTCAACCTGAGCCTTATGAATGGTCAAATTAGATACTGGTGGGGGGAGAAATAAATCAGAAGATCTTGTAGTGTGCCCCGGAACCCGAAAATATAGTTCATTAACTAAAGAAGGACAATCCATTTTCCCATTAAATACCCTATGCAACAGATTCAGGGCAAAGAATCTAATCAAAGGCTGGAAAGGTAAACAGCCTTTAAAACACATGCTTGATAATATGGGCCACTGTTCCTCATTAAAGGTCTTAATAGGCCTGGGGGAGAAGTGATAAGTAGTATACTTATCATGAAGGATACTCAGCTTCCGAACCAAAGAAGGACGGGCTGTTGACCAAACACTAATGCAGTAGAGGAGCTTAGGTCGGACCACTACAGAAAATAAATGAGAATAAAGAAGAGGAAACTTGTAGATCTGGCCCAACCCCATGATCGCGGCAATGCCTCTTTTGGAAGAAAGATATAGATGTTCTGTATGTCGCCAAAAGGTCAGTTTTGTATCCAAAAAAACCCCTAGGTCCTTTATCTCAGTGGTCCTTATGAGAACCGGGCCATTGTGAAATTGATAAGGAAATTTAATAGTATTGTGAATCCACGAAAAAGATATTACGTATGATTTTGTATAATTAATTAACAAGAGGTTTGCTGATAGCCAGGATTCAATGAAGTCAAGACAGGATTGAAGTTCTTGTGCATCCTCGAGGCAACTAATAGGTCTTGAAATCTTAAGATCATCGGCAAAGGCTAGCAAATGTATATTAGATGGGGCTGACCAGAAGAGATCATTTAGGAAGATAGCAAATAGCAGTGGACTTAATGCACTGCCCTGAGGCACCCCCACTGATTGAAAATAGGAATGGTTACTAACGAAATTGCCCAGCTTGATAATATTGAGACGATCGGACAAGTAAGAGAAGAGAAATGAACATAACCCAGGAGAAGCACCATATGCAGACAACTTAGCAATTAATAGCTGTATAGGCACTCGATCAAACGCCTTGGAAAGATCGAGATATACTGAGTCATACTGTGCTCTTTCTTGAAAAGCATTACGTATATTATGTACATGGATTAGAAGGTTGGTCTCAGTTGACCGTGATGGCATAAAGCCATGCTGGGAGGTGTGAAGAAAGAACTTAGCCCAATGCCACAATTTACACTGAATAATTCTTTCCAGGACTTTTGCTACTGGAGAGATTATAGCAATGGGTCGATAGTTTAGAGGATCTGTAGATGAGCCTGACTTGAAAATCGGAAGAATAAAAGCTGTCTTCCAAATCTGGGGAACAACCCCAGTTGAAAGACACCAGCTAAATAGCCGAGCCAAAATTGGAGCAAACAGGGGACCAAAAGCCTTAAGGAGAATAGGGGGAACAAAGTCTGGCCCAGTAGAGAAAACTGGTTTCAATCGCCTAATTCCCTGAAGAACTTCAAAGGTATCCACTGAACAAATGTCAATGGAATCAGCTTGGCTAGGCAATGAATAGGGATATGAACCAGGTAAGGAAAAGGAGATAGGAATGGAGGGAGGAGTGGAAGCCGGAGTGGATGATGGGGGTAAATTTGGAGATAAAAATTGTTGGCGAAAAACACCTGCCACCTCATTGGGGCTAGATATGTAAGTATTATTACTTTTTATTGTAATATTAGATGGTCTTATGTGTTTATAACGTTTGTAATCACGCCAAAATGAGCCAGGGGAGTGGGTAGAGGAGACCAGCTTGGAGAGAAACTGATACCGATCACGATTTATAAGAGACTTAACCCTGGAGCGATAATAAGCAAACTGATGATAGCGAATTGGAGATGGTTTCTTCTTATGCATGTGAAAAAATTTCCGTTTCATTTTAATTGCAAAAGACAATTCCTGGCTAAACCAGGTCGGATAGTGCTGTTTATACATGGAAGGACATTTCAAGGGTATAAAGTGTTGGATGCCCGCATTAAGTAAAGAATAGAATTTCTCAGCAGCAGAGATTGGAGAATCACACATAAAGACTGTATTCCAATTAATGGAGTCAAGATATTTATATAAACCAAAGTAATTGCCGCCCCTCCAATTTAGATAAGGGTTAGGAGAAACCTGGGTCACAAAAATGGGGACAGTAACTATGACTTCCAATGGTGGATGGTGGAGATCAGACTCATTTTACTGGTCATTTTCGCCAAGAGTCATTCGACAATGGAATAGCCTTGGTGAGGATAGGGTGGAGGGCTTCATCCAAAGAAATTCAACAATAGCTGGTATTGTATTAGGGGAGGCTCCTGAATTATAGCTCAGGGTTTTAGGAGTATTTGGTTATCATAAGTAGGATTGAGAGTTAGTCTCTCCACTGCCATATTGGCCAAAATGGCTGCTTGCAGTGTATAATGTTAGAATTAGAATGAGATTTAGAATCTGCACCAACTGAACCTGAAGATAAAGAGGGCTTATTATACTATTTTATATAAAAAGGGCACATCTCATCTTCCACATCTATGGACCCAACTGTTTTACAGGCTAGTTAAACCTCTAATTTCTTATTGTTTAATTTGTTGGTCGACGTGCTGTTCATCAGCTTTACAAAAAATATCTAAACTACATGATAAGGCCTTGCAGATTGAGAATTCAAATTGGGGGCCACAATATCACTTTCCTGCTAGATTGTTTGTTGTTGTTGTTGTTTAAGGTCCCGTGAACTACAAGGTCATTAGAGACCCGTCCACTGCATAGTTCTAATGCATATGCTGCACAGGCACTACACTAATGCGACGATTATTGGGTATTAGCAGTACCCAGCTTTCCCGAGTGACCACCCATGTCAGTACTAACTGGGCTTGCATTGCTTAACTTCAGTGATCAGTGCTCGACTTCCTGCTAGAGCTCTGCAAACACAACAGTTGGTCCTCAGGCAATTCATAATATACTCTAGGGTTATATGGCTCTATCGCCTCTGGGCAAACCATATTGAATGCCCTACTCTCCTCAGCTGTTTGCAAATAAATGTCCCTGGCTGTCCCTCATGCAAAAAGATTTTCTTTAAGCATGCAGGGGATTCAAGTAACCCTATCTATCATGCACAATGGGATTTTAATTCCCTCAATTTAACAATTGATGGCTATCTGATGACAAAGAATGCTTTAAAGAATTACCTCCTCTCTCTTCTACATGAGATAAGGCCATCTTAAATGGATACATTTTTTTCTTTAAATTAATAGTCTCTAAACTCCTAAATACTATACTACTGCTTATTGATTTGTATGGATTTAATTATCATTGAAATTCTACAGTCTTCTACCATCTTTTTGTATTTTGCAATTATTAGTGTTTTAGTGTGTTTCCTCCTTTTTATCTTTATTATTTATTTTATTTTAAATCAAGCCTTTTACTATTTATAATATTTACCTTTATTTGCGGTTTTTATTGCTTATTTATATATACCTCTCATATCTAACTTCTAAATTTTATTTATTTTACTTATTTATGTGATGCAATTGAGGTCGCATGACAATTTCATTTCTCCACTAATGCTTCCTAGCTGCCATTAATTTCCAGTACAGTAATTTGTAGTTACTTGTTTGGTAATAGCCCTCCTTCCCCTCTTTTCCTTCCCAACAATTATCCAATCTTCCCCTTATCCCATCCAATTCAGAATGGTCTTGTTACCTGTTGGAGTGGGTGTAAAGAATGTTAAAAATACCTAAACCTTCTAAACCTACCTAAACAATGCAGTTTTGCCCATGACTGGGGTACCACATTCCCAACATGCTGGATAAAAATTATGATTCTGTTATGTATAGGAAAGAAAATATCGAACAAAGTATGTTTTCTTTTTGATTTCAATGTAAAAACTCCATTTTTCTTTCTGCTGTACTTTAATTTCTATTAAAGCTACAGCCATGCCGTTTCGCACATGATTGGGGTACCTCATTCCCAACATTCTTGTAAAAATCTACAGTTCTATGTTGTAAAAGAAAGAAAATATTGCCCAAAGTGTGTTATCCTATTGATTTGAATTTAAAAACTCCATTTTTCTTTTTTCTATATCTCAATTTCTTTTAAAGCTACAGCCATTCCGTTTTGCACATGATTGGCATACCTCATATCCTACATTCTCTTAAATGTTTACAGTTCTATGATGGAGAAAAAAAAATATTGCACAAAGTGGGTTTTGACATTGATTTCAATGTAAAAACCATTTTTGTTTTTGCTATATCTCAATCTCTATTAAACCTAAAGCCAAACCGTTTTGCAAATGATTGGAGTACCTCATCACTTACATTCTCACAAAAATTTACAGTTCTATGTGGCATAGGAGAGAAAATATTTCACAAAGTGTGTTTTCACACTTATTTAAATGTAAAATCTCCATCTTTCTTTTTGCTATATCTCAATTTCTACAGCCATGCCATTTTGCGCATGATTGGAGTACCTCATTCCCTACATTCTTACAAAAATATACAGTGCTATGATGTATAGGAGAGAAAGTATCACACAATGTGTGTTTTCCCATTAATTTCAATGTAAAAAATCCATTTTATTGCTATATCTCAATGTCTATTAAAGCTACAGCCATTCCATTTAGCAAATGATTGGGGTACCCCATTACCTACATTCCTGCAAAAATTTATCGTTCTAAATTTCGTAGAAGCAAAAATATTTTACAAAGTGTTTTCCTATTGATTTCAATGTAAAAACCCCAGTTTTCTTTTTGCTATATCTCAATTGCTAATAAAGCTACAGGCATGCTGCTATGCTTACGATTGGAGTACCACACTCCCAACTTTGTGGATAAAAGTTATAATTCTATGATATATATTAAATAAAATATTGCAATAAGGGTTGTCCTATTGATGGTAATTTAAAAACTCAATTTTTCATTTTGCTATATCTCAATTCCAATTAAGGCTACAGCCATGCCGTTTTGCACATGACTGAAGTACCTCATTCCCAACATTCTGGATAAAAGTTGTGATTCTATTAGGTAAAGGAAAGAAAATATTGCACAAAGTGTGTTTTCCCATTGATTTTATTGAATAATCTTCATTTTTTTACTATATCTCAATTGGTATTAAAGCTACAGCCATTCTGTTTTGCACATGATTGGAGGACCTCATTCCTTAAATTCTTGCAAAAAATTACTGTACTATATTGTACAGGAGAGAAGATATTGCACAAAGTGTGTTTTTTCATTGATTTCAATGTGAAAACTAAATTTTTCCTTTTTGCTGTGTCTCAGTTTCTATTAATGCTGCAGCTGTGCCATTGTGTGCATGATTTGAGTACTGCATTCTATGATTGATTACTTTGTGGGTTGGGGTGTAAGCCAGGCAGCCATAACAGGTCAACCCCTTAGGAGGCTGCCTGCAGGAGAAAAGGAAGAGGGTTAATTTGCAGCACCCAACGTTCTTTACCAACCACACAAGTTCGTATTGACGTGGGTGTGCACTTCTTAACTTCAGTGATCTAACGGGAACTGGTGTGTCCAACGCAACTTGGCTGCAATTATTGGAAAAATTTAGATCTCTATGCTGTATAAAACAGAAAGTATTGCACACTGGGCTTTTTCGTTGATTATAATATAAAAACTTCATTTTTCTTTTTGCTACATATCTGAATTTCTATCAAAGCTACAGCCATGCCGTTTTTTCACATGATTGGAGTACCTCATTCCCTTCATTATCGCAATATTTGACAGTTGTATGTTGCATAAAAGATGAAATATCGCACAAAGTGCGTTTTGTACATTGATTTCTTTTTGCTATATCTGCATTTCTATCAAAGCTACAGCCATGCCGTTTTGCACATGATAAGAGTACCTCATTCCTAACATTCTCACAAACATTTATATTCCTAGGTATTATAGGAGAGAATATATCACAAAAAGTGTGTTTTACCATTGGTTTCAACTTAAAATCTCCATTTTTCTTTTTGCTATATCTCAATTTCTATTAAAGCTACACCCATGCCATTTTGCACATGACTGGAATGACACATTCCCTACATTTTCGACAAAATTTGTAGTTCAATCATGTGTAGGAGACATAATGCTCAAAGATCGTTATAAAATTAATTTCAATGTAAAAACTTCATTTTTCTTTTTGTTATACCTATATTTCTATTAAAGATACAGCCATGCCATCTTGCAAATGATTGGATTACCACATTCTTAACATTCTAAAAAGCAGTTATGATTCTATTATGTATAGGAAAGGAAACATCGCACAAAGGGTTTCTACCCATTTATTTCAATGTTAACACTTCCTTTTTCTTCTTCCTATAGCTCAATTTCTATTAATGCTACAGCCAAGCCGTTTTGCACATGATAGGAGTACCTCATTCCCTACATTCTTGCAAAAATTTATAGTTCAGTGTTGAAAAGGAGAGAAAATATCGCACAAAGTGGGTTTTTCCATTGATTTCAATTTAAAAACTATTTTTCTTTTTGCTATATCTCAATTTCCATTAAAGCTACAGTCATGCTGTTTTTCACATGATTGGAGTACCACATTCTTAACATTCTAGAGGTAAGTTATGATTCTATTATTTATATTTGAAAAAAATATTGTTAAAAGTGTGTTTTCCCATTGATTTTAATATAAAAACTTTATTTTTCTTTTTTGCTGTATCTCAATTTCAAGAAACGCTACAGCCATGCCGTTTTGCACATGATTTGAGAACCTCATGAACTACATTCTCTCAAACATTTATAGTTCTATGTTGTACAAAAGAGAAAGTATGGCACAAAGTGTGTTTTTCAAATGATTTCAATATAAAAACTCTATTTTTCTTTTTTATATCTCAATTTCTATTAAATCTACAGCCATGCCATTTCCCACATGATTGCAGCACCGCATTCCATATATGCTTTCAAAAATTTAAAGTTCTATGTTGTACAGAAGAGAAAATATCGCACACCATGTGTTTTTTTTAATTTTCATGTAAAACTCAATTTTTCTTTCTGCTATATCTAACTATTTATTAAAGCTACAGGCATGCCATTTTGTGCATGTTTAGAGCACTTGATTCCCTTCATTCTCACCACAATTTGCAGTTCTATGTTGTATAGGAAAGAAAATATTGTGTAAAGTGAGTTATCGCATTGATTTCAATGCAAAAACTCCATTTTTCTCTTTCCTATATCTCACTTTCTGTTTGGGCTACAGCCATGCCGTTTTGCACATGATTAGAGTTCCTCATTCCCTACATTGTGGCAAAAATTTACAGTTCAATGTTTCATAGAAGAGAAAATATTCCACAAAGTGTGCGTTAATATTGATTTCAATTAAAATGCGCTATTTTTCTTTTTGCAATATTTCACTTTCTATTAAAGCTACAGTGATGCTGGTTTTCACATGATTGGCGTACCTCATTCCCTACATTCTGGGAAAATTGTACAGTTCTATGTTGTATTTGAGAGAAAATATCACACAAATTGTGTTTTCCAATTGATTTAAATGTAAAAATTACGTTTTTTTTATTATATCTCAATTTCTATCAAAGCTACAGCCATGCCGTTTTGCTCATGATTTGAGTGCCTCATTCCCTACATTCTAAAAAAATTTTCAGTTCTATATGGCATAGAATAGATAATGTCACACAAAGTGTGTTTTGCTATTGATTTCAATGTTAAAACTTCAATTTTCTTTTTGCTATATCTCAATTTCTTAAAAAGCTAAAGCCATGCCATTTTGCACATGACTGGAGAATCTCATCAACTACATTCTCTCAAAAATTTATAGTTCTATGTTGTACAGGAAAGAAAGTATTCCCCGAAGTGTGTTTTTCAAATGATTTCAATATAAAAACTCTATTTTTCTGTTTAGTGTATCTCAATTTCTATTGAAGCTACAGCCATGTCATTTTTCACGTGGTTGCAGTACCTCATTTGCTATATTCTTGCAAAAATTTACAGTTCTATGTTGTATAGGAAAGAAAATATCGCACACATGTGGATTTTCTGTGAATTTTTCTTTATGCTGTATCTCATTTTCTATTAAAGCTACAGCCATGTCATTTTGCACATGATTAGAGCTTTTGATTCCCTTGATTCTCACAAAAATTTAGTTTTATTTTGTATAGGAAAGAAGATATCGCCTAAAGTGTGTTATCCCATTGATTTCATGATAAAAACTCCATTTTTCTTTTTCCTGTCTGTCACTTTCTATTAAAGCTACAGCCATGCCGTTTTGCAGATGATTAGAGTACCTCATTCCCTATATCGTAGCAAGAATTTACAGTTTTGTGTTGTATTGAAGAGAAAATATCACACAAAGTGTGCTTTCATATTGATTTCATTAAAAAGGCGCTATTTTTCTTTTTGCTATGTCTCAATTTCAATAAAAGCTACAGCAATGCCAGTTTGCACATGATTGGAGAAGAACATTCCCAACCTTCTGAATAACAGTTATGATTCTATTTTGTATATGAAAGAAAATATCGCACAAAGTGTGTTTTCTCATTGATTTAAATGAAAAAATTTCATTTTTCTTTTGACTATGACATTTTGCACATGATTGGAGTACATCATGTGCATTTTCGGGAAATAATTAGCAGTTTTATATTGTATTCGAGAGAAAATATCGAACAAAGTGTGTTTTCCCATTGACTTCAATGTAAACACTCCAATTTTCTTTTTGCTGTATCTAAATTTCAGTTAAAGCTGCAGCCAGCCATTTTGCACATGATTGGAGTACCTATGCAGTGTAGGATTGAAAATATCACTTTGCATTCATTTAAATGTGAAAACTCCATTTTTCTTTTTGCTATATCTCAATTTCTTGAAAAGCTACAGCCATGGCGATTTCCAAATGATTGAAGTACATCACCCCCTACATTTTTTCAAAAATTTACAGTTCTATGTTGTATAGGAGAGAAAATATTGCACAAAGTTTTTACCATTAATTTCAATGTAAAAACTTTACTTTTCTTTTTGCTATATCTAAATTTCTATTAACGCTACAGCAATGCCGTTTTGCACATTATTGTAGTACCTTACTCCCTACATTCTCACAAAAGTTTACCGTTCTATGTTGTATATATAAGAAAACATCATAAAAACTCCATTTTTCTTTTTTCTGTATCTCAATTTCTGTTAAGGCTGCAGTTAAGCCGCTTTGCACATGATTGGAGTACCTCAGTCCCAACATTCTTAAAAATTGTTTCAGTTTTTTGTTGTATCACAGAGAAAATATCTCCCAAAGTGTGTTTTCCGATTTATTTCAACATAAAAACTCCACTTTTCATTTTGCTATTTCCCAATTTCTATTAAAGCTACAGCTATTCACTTTTGCACATAACTTAAGCACCTCATTCCCTAAATTCTCATTAAGAATTACAGTTCTACGTTGTATAGGACATTACAGTTCTATGTTCCATTGATTTCAATATAAAAACTCCATTTTTAATTTTGCTATATCTCAATCTCTACTAAAGCTATAGCCATGCGGTTTTTCACATGATTGGAGTAACTCATTCCCTATATTTTTGTAAAAATTTACAGTTCTATGCATTATAGAAGAGAAAATATCGCACAAAATGCGTTTTCTAATTCATTTCAATGTAAAAACTGCATAATATTTCTTTTTGCTATACCTCAATTTCTATTAAAGCTATGGTCACAGCGTTTTGCACATGATTGAAGTACCACATTCCCAACGTTTTGGATAAATGTTATGAATCTATTATGCATAGGAAAGAAAATATCACACAATGTGTGTATTCCTATTTATTTCAATGTAAAATCTCTATTTTTCTTTTTGCAATATCTCAATTCAGTTTAAAGCTACAGCCATGACATTTTGCACATGATTGGATCACCTCTTTCTCTACATTCTAGGAAGAATTTACAGTTCTATGTTGTATAGGAGAGAAAATATTGCACAAGGGGCATTATTGAAATGATTTCAAAGAAAATACTTCAGTTTTTTGCTATTTCTCAATTTCTTTTAGAGCTACAGCCATGCCGTTTTGCTCATGATTAGAGTATTACAATCCCTACATTCTGCCCAAAAATTTGTGGTTATATTATGTATAGGAAAGAAAATATCGATCAAAGTGTATTTTCCCATTGATTTGAATTAAAAATTAATTTTCTTTTTGCTATATCTCAATTTCTACTAAAGCACTAGCCATGCCATGTTGCACATTTTTTGTTTGTTTGTATTTTAGGGCCCATCGCCTACTATGGTCATTAGGGCCCAGAGAGACAATCATCATAGTGGGGGTGTAAATCGCCTTCCCACCATGATGGCAATAAATAATGGCAAAAGCCCACTTAAACTATTAAAAAATTAAAAAAGGCAAGAGCCAAATAACTATGGAATATCAATACAGGCAAAAGCCAAAACAGACATTAAAAATAACAACGGCAAAACCCAAACAGACATTAAAATTAACAACGGCAAAACCCAAAAAAGACCTGACAATAACAGTGGCAAATGCCAAACCATACATAACAATAAATGCAGCAAAAGCCAAAACATTCACAACAATAAAAGCTGCAAAATCCAAAACGGACAGACAATAATTGTGGCAAAAGCCAAAAACAGACATTATAATAAATATGGCAAAAGCCAAAACATACACGGAAATAAAAGGCAAAAGCAAAAATAGGACAAGAATAAATGTGAAAACTGTCTAAAAACCATGTATAAATCAAATTTTGTGAAAGAGGCCAGCCTCTTTCAGAAATACAAGCGAGTTCTCCAACCCTTGAGGGTTATCCCCAAGTGAGGTGGAGAGCTCACGACTGACTCCCAGATGGTATCTCATTTCACGGTATCTCTCACAGTCACTAAAGATATGCGCCACTGTGAGAGGCTCCAAACAGAATTCACACAATGGTTTTTCCTCATCCTGTAAAATGCAGGAGTAGGTGAGGAACGTGCAACCAATTTGAAGCCAAGCAAGCACAACCTCCTCCCTCCGCAACTGGTGGTATGAGGACCCCCAGTGCTCTGGGGTGTCCTTCAGTGTGTGGAGTTTTTTGATGGTCTCCACAAACCACTGGGTCAGCCATTGTTCATGGATGGCCCACCACACCATTGGGAGAGCATCAGAGGAGGGGACAGCAGTGATTTGTATATCTGGCAATTGGGCCAGCTGACAGGTATGGGCATCCGCCTTCTCATTGCCCATTATGCCAACATGCCCCGGGACCCACATGAAAAACTCTGTCTTGCCCTGCTTACAAATCATCAGCAGCAGTCTGTGCACACCCTAGACGATGGCATGTCTGCCATATAGGGTGTGCAACAGCTGAAGGGAGCATAAGGAGTCAGTCAAAACAACAAAGTGTCTGTCATTCAACACTTGGATGAGCTCCAGTGCCCTGTGCAGAGCTGTGAGTTCTGCAGTTAAGACACTGGCAATGCCTGGAAGGCGGCCCCCCCATGAGATGACCAGTTGTAAATAATGACCATCCCACCGAGGAGCCTTCCTTCGACCCATCCGTGTAAATAAAAACATGGCCTTGATAGGTCCAAGAGAGGCGTCCAAACTGTTGTTGGTACACTGACCTATCGGTACTGGTTTTGGGGAAGGCTGCAAGAAAGAAATCTAAACTTGGCTCTGGCACTGTCCAGGGCGGCAAAGAGGCCGGCAGTACAGCCTGCACCCTAGGTAGATTCACACCCAGGCCTGTAAGACCGTCCATCCACTGCACACCGAATGGAGGGGGAACCCCCAGGTGGCGGTCGAATGGCCATCTCATAGTCTTACCAAAGACGGAAGGGGGTGTAGGGTGCTGTGGCTGACCTTTCAGCCGCAAAATATATGCAGCTGCCAGGTACTGCCGCCGCACAGTCAGTGGTGGTCAGCCAGCCTCAGCATAAAGGCGGAGTACTGGACTTGTGTGGAACGCCCTAACGTGTTGCACATGATTGGAGAACCAAATTCCATACATTTTAGCCAAAATTTGTAGTTCTATTATGTATAAGAGACAAAATGTACAAAGTGCGTTTTCCCATTGATTTCAATGTAAGAACTCCATTTCTCTTTTTGCTATATCTTAATTACTATTTAAGCTACAGTCTTTTTTTCTTTTTTCTGTATCTCAATTTCTATTAAAGCTGCAGTTCAGCCGTATTGCACATGATTGGAGTACCTCATTCCCTACATTCTCTAAAATTGTTTCAGTTCTATGTTGTATCACAGAGAAAATATCTCCCAAAGTGTGTTTTCCCAATTATTTCAACATAAAAACTGCATCATTCATTTTGCTATATCTCAATTTCTATCAAAGCTACAGCAAAGGCATTTTGCACATGATTGGAGTACCTCATTCCCTACATTCTTTCAAAAAATTTACAGTTCTATATAGTTTAGGAGAGAAAATATCACACAAAGTGTGTTTTCTCTTTGATTTATATGTACAAGCTCAATTTTTCTTGTTGTTACATCTCAATTTCTGTTAAAGCTACAGCCATGCTGATTTGCATATGATTGAGGTACCTCATTCCCCACATTCTCGCAGAAATTTAAAGTTGTATGTTCTGAAGGACAGAAAATATCGTGCAAAGTGTGTTTTTCCAATGATTTCAATTTTAAAACTGTATTTTTCTTTTTGCAATATCTCAATTTCTTTTAAATCTACAGCCATGCCGTTTTGCACATGATTGAGTACCCCATTCCCTACATTCTTGCAAAAACTTACAGTTCTATGAGTGTAGAAGAGAAAATAAAGCCTAAAGTTTTTTATCTTATTGCTTTGAAAGTAAAAACTCAATTTTTCTTTTTGCTATATCTAAATTTCTTTTAATGCTACACTGACACCGTTTTGCACATTATTGACGTTACGAATTCCCAACATTCTTGAGAAAAGTTATGATTCTATTATGTTAAGGAATAAAAATTTTGCACAAAGTGTATTTTCCCAATTGATTTTGATGTAAAAAATCCATCTTTCTTTTTACTATAATTCCATTTCTGTTTTAGCTATAGCCATGGCGCTTTGCACAGGATTAGAGTACCACATTCCCAATATTCTGGATAAAAGCTGTTATTCTCTTATGTATTGGATAGAAGATATTGCACAAAGTGTGTTTTCTTATAGATTTCCATGTAAAAAGTCCCTTTTTCTTTTTTGCTATATCTGAATTTCTATTAAAGATACAGCCATGTGGTTTTGCACATGATTGGAGTAACTCATTCATTACATTCTCACAAGAATTGGCAGTTCTATGTTGTGGGGAGAGAAAACATCACACAAAGTGTGTTTTTCTATTGATTTCAATGTAAACTACTTCATTTGTCATTTTGCTGTATCTCAACTTCTATTAAAGCCACAGCTATGCCGTGTCACACACTTTATTCAAGTACCTCATTCCCTATATTCTCACAAAAATTTACTGTTCTATATTGTATATGAGAGAACTGATGTTTTCCTTTAGATTTCAATTGAAAAACTTCATATTCCTTATTGCTATATCTCAATTTTTATTTCAGCTACAGCCATGCTGTTTTGCACATGATTGGAGTACCTCATTCTTTACATTATCACATAAATTTAAAGTTCTACATTGTATTAGAGAGAAATTATCACACATGGTGCGATTTCCTATTCATTATAATGCAAAATACCTATTTTTGTTTTTGCTATATCTCAATTTCTAATAAAGCTGCAGCTATGCCCTTTTGCACATGACAGTAGTACAATCCCTAAATTCTGGTTGTAATTTGCAGTTCTACCTTGCATAGGAGATCAAATGAACTATGTGCGTTTTCCTATTGATTTCAATATAATTTGCTATATCTCCATTTATTTTTAGGCTACAGCCAGAAATTTTGAACATGATTGGAGTACCACATTCCCTACATTTTTGAAAATTTGTGGGTCTATTATGTATAGCAAAGAAAATATCACACAACGTGTGTTTTCCCATTGATTTCAATAGAAAAACTTCATTATTTTTTTTATTACATGTATAGGGGAGAAAGTATTGCACATAGTGTGTTTTTTCTTCCATTTAATTAAACAAACTCCATTTTTATTTTTGCTGCATCTCAATTTCTATTAAAACTACAGCCATGCTGTTTTTCACATGATAGCAGTACCACATTCCAAACATTCTAGCAAAAATTTATGTTCTATGGTATATAGGAGAGAAAATGTCGCACAAGGGGGGTTTTCCCATTAATTGCAATGGAAAAATTTTCTATTTAATTTTGCAATGTTTCAATTTCTATTAAAGCTACAGCTGTGCCGCTTTGCACATGATTGGAGTGCCACATTCCCACATTCTGGCTAAAATTTACAGTTCTACCATGTGTAGGAGAGAAATAGCAAAGAGTTTCTTTTTCCATTGTATTCAATGGAAAATCTTCGTTTTTCTTTTTGCTATACCTCAATTTATATTAAAGCTACCGCCATGCCATTTTTCACATGATTGGAGTACCACATTCCCACATTCTAGCAAAAATATACAGTTCTGTGATGTATAGGAGGGAATATAACACACAAAGTGTGTTTTCCCATTGATTTCAATTAAAAAACCCATTGATTTTTCTTCTAGCTGTATCTAAATTTCTATTAAAGCTACGACAATGCCGTTTTACAC
This sequence comes from Trigoniulus corallinus, assembly GCA_013389805.1. NCBI lineage: Eukaryota > Metazoa > Arthropoda > Diplopoda > Spirobolida > Trigoniulidae > Trigoniulus > Trigoniulus corallinus. Next base: position 3,417,147 of record JAAFCE010009123.1, on the reverse strand, counting down.
ATGATTGGAGTACCCCATTCCCGAAATTCTAGCCAAAATTTACTGTTCTTTGTTGTGTTGAGAGAAATTATCACAAAAAAGCTCAATAATGTATAAGAGAAAAAATAATGCATAAAGTGTGTTTTCCCATTGACATCAATGGAAAAAATTGATTTTTCGATTTCCTATATCATAATTTTTATTAAAGCAACAGACATGCCATTTTTCACGTGAGTAGAGTACCACATTCTCTACATTCTGGCAAGAATTTACTTTTTTTTATGTATGGGTGAAAATCTTACACAAAGTGTTTTTCCTCAAAGCTACAGCCATGACATTCCCTACATTCTGGCCAAAATTTACAGTTCTATCATGTATAGGAGAGAAAAAATCCAAGTGTGGTTTCACCTTGATTTTAATGGAAAAACTTCATGTGTCTTTTTGCTAAATCTCTATTTCTATGTTCAATAAAAAAAACTTCATTTTTCTTTTTCGTGTATTCCAATTATGCACAAAATTGCATGGCTGTAGCTATAATACACATTGAGATATAGCAAAAAGAAAAACGAAGATTTATTGAAATTAGTGGAAAAACCTTAGTGATTTTTCTCTCCTATGCATTTTGTTTGTTATAACAGGCACTCCTGACGATTTAAAGTTGTTTTTGTACTCGTCCTAGGGGTCGCCACGTGGTGTGTTTTTCTTTTGTGTTTAGGCTTTAGTTTTCCTTATTGTGTTTTAAATATATTTAAAATCTGGGTTTATAACATTTTATTGAGTAAGGTCTTATATTGATTAAGATCCTTTTTATTCAAAATATTAGTGTGGGTTGTATGTCTTTGTTGTTGCCATTGCATATTACAGATTGTGGTGATTGTGAGTTTGTCTGTTAGTGTTGCTCACCAGTGTTAGTCATGTGAAGTGACTCATCACACTTTGCTGACGGACTTGTCCAAGTACCAGGGAGTGGTTCTTGTAATGCTTTTGTTATCTAGTGGAATGTTTCTTATTGACAAAAGATTTCTATTGATCTCTAGTTTGTAGTTTATAGGTTTTAAGTGTTCCTATAAAATTGTTGGGCATTTTGAATTGTTTAAGGGACCCCATTTTGATATTTATATCACTTATTTAGTTACATTGTGCACTACTTTGAGAGCTCAGTATATTAAAATGCCTCCAAAGAAAGCTGCAGAGTGTAGGGGTTGTTATCTCCAAAGATTAGAGCTGGCTCAGATGAAAGCTGAGATATGTATGTTAAAGGATGCCATCTTGAACCCAAGTTCCCCAGTAGCTGGGAAACCCAAGGGTACTGCAGGTTCTATAACTCCATCACCAAGACCACCTCATACAGTGGTGATGGCATTAGGTGGCAATATGGTCTTAAAAACAGATAGGACATCCCAGAGGGTAACACCTAAGGCTCTCAAGGGCAAGAGGGAAATAATGGAGCAGGATGGTATAAAAGTTACTCCTGAATTGCATGGACAGCTGGCTAAAGAAAAGGAAGCAGGGAATTGCAATATGTCTGTCTCTATGCCACAGGGTTTTACTTTGGAGGGGTTAGCTCAGGTCCGTGATGGGGGTGCTGTGGTGGTGCAACACCCTTTACCTGGTAAATCTGTTGTTATTATTCGGGACACAGATTTATGGGGTGTTGATATTTGGGCACTACAAAAAGGGCAAGATAAAGCATGTGTTACTGTTACATCTCTCCCTGATGCCAGACTAATGGATATAAGGGATAGGATTGGTAGTATATTGAAAGGAGAAATGGAAGATTGTATGACAGTTTTTTAACTACGGTCAAATGACATAACCCAGGATAAACCTGCTATTGAAGTACTTCAGGGAATTATTGATATAGCTAAGGAGGTTAGGAGATTGAGACCTAAGGCTAGAGTAAAGGTGTGTCCTATTATTGAGAGAATTGATAAAGGAAGACTAACTACAGCTAAGGCCAAATGGATAAATGATAGGTTATTCCAAGAAGGTAGAGCTATTGGGGCAAAACTACTTGATTATAGGGCTTGTCTCTTAGATCTCCAGCAGAGGTTTGCTATGGAAGGATTTCATTTCAATGCAAAGGCTGCTTTGAGGATAGGTACAAAATTTAATGAGTTTATTGCTGATTTTTTAGGAATGGTACCAGGTCATCTCATTCCAGGCTAAAACACAATTCTCATAGAAATGGGCTACTAGGTAGTATTAAGGAAGGGGTATGTAGGCTTCCAGCAGTAACTAACCTATTGACTTTGCTTGTGGTTAACTGCAGAAGCATAGTAAATAAAGTGGTTGAGTTCAATGCTCTGGCTGCAACATCAGATGCTGATATCATAATTGGTACTGAATCCTGGTTGAGGGGAAATGTTAAATCAGTAGAGATTTTTGCAGACAAGTATATAGTTTACAGAAAAGATAGGGAAACAAAAAGAGGCGGTGGAGTCTTTTTGGCCGTAGATAAATTCCTGTAAAGCTCTAGGGATTTGAGTTATGAAGGAGATTGTGAAATGCTATGTTGTCGTGTTGCTGACTCTTGTGGTGGGGGATTTATGTGTTTGGGTTCTATCATCCTCCTGGTGATGATCCACAACCACGGATTAGACTACCACAATCGCTGGAGCTTCTGTATCAAAGAATAAGGGTCCCAATGATAATTCTCAGTGGGGACTTCAATTTACCAGGTTTGGATTGGGGTAGTATGTGGCACAATACAAATTCAAGTTTATTGAGGGCTCTAAATCTGTTCTTTGATCAAATGTACTGTAATGGATTGGAACAGATTGTGACCATGCCTACACACAAGAAAGGGGGAATTTTAGATTTAGTATTCACAAATGTGCCAAACTGTATAAATAATGTAGAGTTTATTGAAGGAATTGGTGATCATGCAGTGGTTAATGTGGAATAGTGAAAAGGTTACCTAGATGGGTGGCAGGAAGGAGGGTGGCATACCAATATAATAAGGCTAATTGGGAGCATTTCAAGTCTTATCTGGAATGTGAATTAAATGATTTTTATGCCACTGCTAATACCTGCGGCATTGAGGAATCTTGGAATAGATTCCTAGCCCTATTGGAATAAGGTACACAACTAGCTGTCCCCACTACAGAGGTGAAGGTAGCTTTGAGAATCCAGCAAAAGGCTAAGAATGCTCTAAGGAGAGGGAGGGACATCAATAGTGAGGCGGTCTATAAGGGGGCCTGGAAAATGGTTAAAGGGTTCATGAAGGAATCTTACAAGAACGTTAATGAGAACATTTTGGGAGGAAGGCTTTGGAAAAATCCAAAGGCATTCTGGGGATATATAAAGAGGTGCAGGAAGGAGGGAGATAGGGATACAGCGGTTAAGGATGGGTCAAAGAAATTTAGTCAAAGATAGTCTCATGATTGCCAACGTTTTTAATAATGCATTTGCAAAATGCTATGCAACCAGTAGAAACAACTGCCAGCCAGAATTTGTTAGCGGTTTGCCAGAAGTAATGGACGAGGTTATTATTACAATGGCAGGAATTGAGCAGCTACTGAGTAAATTACCAGTATATAAGGCCATGGGCCCTGATTGTTTTTCACCATTAATTCTGCAATGGCTTTCTGGGATTATTAGCTGTTACTTAGTTAGAAATTTTTAAAAAGTCATTAGCCAGAAGTATTGTTCCTCCATAATGGATACCCATGTGTGCCCGGGGTAGAATAGGCGCAATGCATACCTGCATGTCATAAGAGGAGACTAAAAGGGGTGACCTTTTCTTCCCACAGTCTGGAAAACACCACTGTCGTCCTTGTCTATGATGTGTTATGGACAGGACGATACCACCATCGTGGTTGTTCCAGTGTTCGGTCTGACTTGTTCTTGGTCGATGTAGGCTCCTCAATGAGATGACCATAAACAAACGCCTACCCGCGTTTTTGCCGTGGTTGAGTAGGTGGTTGAGGAGGCACATGCCCTGTGATGTCTCTTAGCCACTCCACACTGGTGAGGGGGCTGACAGACATCAGGGACTAGGGTTGTGACCCACAGCCTCCAAAACATCACTTTGGCCACAGCTTCCAGGGAAAACGGGAGGCCAAGGCAGTAGCTCGGTCTTGGTCAATTGGCTAGGGGCGCATAAGTGGTTATGCCTCCTAGTGTGACTGTAAGTGGACCGGCAGCCAACCCTGATGCCAATTGTCTGGTACATGGGGATTATGCCACCCTAATGGTATCCTGTCCGAGTAGTCTCAACGACCCGAATGGGCGTCCCTGTGTAGGGCTCCGTGTGGTGGGTAAGACCTGTGGACAGCGAAAACATAATTATCTCAAATTATGGCAAATATAACCCAAAGGCTGGGGGCCTCTACAAATATCCCCACCCCTCCCCCTTCTTTAGTTTCATTGACTTGTGTTGAGCCAGAAGATGGCAGGCTCAGTCCCACCTAATTGAGTGGGCCAGCTGCCACTGAGCTGATGGATACATGTACTGCTCCAACAAAGAGGCCTCATTCCCCCAGTAAGCCAACTGGATCAGGGAACGAACCTGTGACGTCTATGGCATATGCACCTGGCCTTAACAAGAGGCAACGACCTCTTAGCCTTAAGGTGCAGGGTTCCACCACCGATGCAAAGCATGTTCCTGCATCTAAGATTTTGGGTGCAGTCCAACAACCATCCATACCTTCTTCCTATCCTCCCCGGTTTATTTCCATCTCTGGGAAGGATGGTGCAGCCTTGGAGAAGGCGTCGCCCTTCCTTATCACCAAAGCCATCAAGGGCATTGCCGGCGACGTGACTTCGGTCAAGAAACTGCACAATGGCACCCTGTTGGTGGAGGCATCCTCCCCCCACCAGACTGAAGCATTAATAAAAATACAAAAGCTTGGTGATATTCCCGTTGTGGTCGAACCCCACCTGCCCTGACCTACGTTGGGAATCAGAGGAGCAGATAGTGGAGGAGCTCAGAAACCAGGGTGTGGTGGCTGTTCGCCGCACCTTGGTCCGTCGGGATGGAGAATACCGCCCATCTGACACCTTGGTGCTGACCTTTGGTAGGTCCAAGGTGCCAGAGTACATCATGGCTGGCTACCTCCGCTTGCCTGTACGTGCCTTCATTCCGAGTCCACTTTGATGCTTCAAGTGCCAGTGATATGGCCATGGGCAGAATTCGTGTTCTGCCAAGGCCATGTGTGGCACTTGTGGACAGGGTGACCACTCCCCCGAGCCTTGTAAGACTGCACCTGTCTGCTTAAACTGTAAGGGCAACCACCCCGCCTCTTCTCGGGATGGCCCTACTTGGCTGCAGGAATGCGCAACCAGGAGCTGCATGTCCAGAAGGGCTGCTAGCCTTGCCATGGACCTCCACTCATGGAGTGTCCTATGCAGGTGCTGCAAAGGCAGCTGCTGTGTCCTCTGTCTGTACCCAGACGGACACCCTACCTCAGCTCCCCCCTCTCATCCGTTTAACGCCCTCTCGGCCCCACGGGGTCCATGGGGTGCCCGTCTGTGCAACCATTGGCTGCCAGACGGACCCTGACCCCATTTCCATGGCTTCTTTTGGCTCCACCGCCGCCTCTGGCCCATGCATGGGCCCCCCAATATTTGCGGTGCCAGCTTCATTAGAGGCCCTGATGCCACTCATCAAAGAGAGGCATCTCCCTTAAAGGCCTCCCTCCCTGTCCCAGCCCAGCCAACCTCCTCCATGGAGGGGGCGGTGGGTGTGACAGGAGGCAAGATAGTAGGAACACCCCCCACTACTGCCATGGGCCATGTGTCCTTGGTTTGTCCACCCAAGCTCTCTGGCCAACAGCAGAGAGCATGGGGTGGTTTCATGCCCAAAGTGGGGCACAATGGGGATTCCTCCTTAGAGATGGAGAAGGACGAACCAATTGAAGGCGTCCCTCCCTTTTCCGCAGTGGGACAGAGAAAAGGGAGGAATAGAAACAAGCTGCCTAAGTCCACTTGATGGTAAATTTATTACAATGGAACTGTCAAGGGTTTTCCCACCAGACAGATGAGATCAAACTGATGATCTCAAGGCACAACCATATCTGCATCTCCCTCCAGGAGATCCAGTGTCGAAGTGATACCCCCATGTCGTTACGGGGGTACACTGTATATGCAGACACCCGGCAGCAAGGAAGCCACCCTGTGAGAGGGGTAGCTATCCTTATCCAGAATGGGTGCATGCATGTGCCAGTGGCTTTGAAGACGCCTCTGCAAGCAGTGGCGGTCTCATTGCAACTGGCTGTGCCCACAACTCTATGTTCCCTCTACATGCCACCTGGGATTGATATCCCATGGGCAGACATCGGCTGGCCTCTTTCACAAAATTTGATTTATACTTGGTTTTTTACACAGCTTTTGTATTTATTCTTGTATTATTTTGGCTTTTGCCTTTTATTTATGTGTCTGTTTTGGCTTTTGCCTTTTATTTATGTGTCTGTTTTGGCTTTTGCCATATTTATTATAATGTCTGTTTTTGGCTTTTGCCACAATTATTGTCTGTCCGTTTTGGCTTTTGCCACTTTTATTGTTGTGTATGTTTTGGCTTTTGCCACTTTTACTCTGCATGTTTTGGCTTTTGCTGCATTTATTATTATGCATGGTTTGGCTTTTGCCGCTTTTATTGTAATGTCTTTTTTTGGCTTTTGCCATTGTTATATTTAATGTCTGTTTTGGCTTTTGCCGTTGTTATTTTTAATATCTTTTTTGGCTTTTGCCATTGTTATTTTTAATGTCCGTTTTGGCTTATGCCTGTATTTATATCCATTGCCACTTCACTGTTATGTCTTTTTTGGCTTTTGCTGTTGTTATTTTTAATGTCTCCTTTGGCTTTTGCCATTGTTATTTTTAATGTCTGTTTTGGCTTTTGCCTGTATTTATTTTCCATAGTTATTTGGCTCTTGCCTTTTTTATTTTTTATTATTTTTAGTGGGCTTTTGCCATTTCTTATTGCCATCATGGTGGGAAGGCGATTTACACCCCCACCATGATGATTGTCTCTCTGGGCCCTAATAACCATAGTAGTCGATGGGCCCTAAAATACAAACAAACAAACAAAAATCCATAATGGTAACTGGCAAATGTGGTGCCCATTTTCACGTCTGGGGACATGACAGACCCTAAGTGCTATAGACCAGTTTCATTAACAAATGCTGTATCCAATATATTTGAGCTCATCTTATTCTCATCCATAATGGGATATCTCAAAAGGAAGGGCATCCTTAGAAATAACCAACATGGGTTTAGGAAAGGCAGGTCATGCAACACCCAAATGGCTTGCTTTTATGAATCATGTTCAAAAGGCTTTATATAGCAGAAAGCCGGTTAATATTGTTTTCTTCAACTTTGAACAGGCTTTTGTCATGGTGCCCCATGATAAGCTTGTCTCTAAAGTGTCCTACTTAGGGATACATAGAAATGTTGTTCAATGGGTAAGGTCCTATCTGCTTGATAGAAATTAGAGAGTCTTTTTCAAGGGTTGTGCATCTCAGTGAAAATCAGTCATGTCAGGGGTCCCTCAGGGAAGTGTGTTGGGTACTTTGTTGTACATTCTCTATGTGAATGACATGGGGCTTGATATTGATTCCTTCCTTGAACTATTTGAAGATGACGAATGTGCTGCTTGGGTATTAGATAATGGGTTATCATCCTGTGTGCAATTACAAATGGATCTATAAAGGATTTACAATTAGTGTGTAAAATGGGAATTGCCATTAAACCTGAGGAAGTGTAGGATCCTAACAATATCCCAATCTAGAAACCAACTTGGTTTGGATTATCACGTAGGTGGAGTTAGGGTTGTAACCAATAATTATCAGGAAATTGTCTTAAATAGTGAGGGTAATTCAAAGGATCAAATTGGTAAAGTGATAGGAAAGGCTGGTCAATTCCTCCATCTAATTAATAGGGTCCTCAGAGATAGCACAAAAGGAAACAGACTGTGTTTCTATGGTATGCTGAATTTTGGAGTATGGCAGTCCAATTTGGGTCCTCTTCAGGCAGGACTTATCTTAGGAGGTTAAAAGTATCCAAAGGAGGGCAGCAAGAATAGTACTTAATAGGTTTTCTCACATGGGGAGTTTATCTACCATGATTATGGAACTAAGGTAGGATACATTAAGCCAGAGGCATATATCTCACAGCATTAGCCTTTTTATATGACTGCTGATGCTAGGATGTAATGGACCATTAGCTGGAAGTGTGTCTCCAGCTGAGTATAAAGGCAGAAAGGATCATTCATATAAATTAAAAGAGGTTAGGGCACAGACAGACTCATACTACTGGTCATTTTTGTCAAGAGTCATTTGACAATGTAATAGCCTTGGTGAGGATAGGGTGGAGGGCCTCATCCAAGGAAATCCAACAATAGCTGATATTGTATTAGGAGAGGCTCCTTAATTATAGCTTAGGGTATTAGGAATATTATGTTATCATATATGGGAATGAGAGTTACTCTCTTCACTGCCATATTTGCCAAAATGGCTGCTTGCAGTGTATAACAATATTTTAATTAGAATTAGTAAAAGACGCTTTATGCGTTTTTTTCCTAGATATGATAGAGCTCTAAGTTTTAGTAGTAAATGTGGTAATGCAATCATGTGCAAAACGACCTGGCTGAAGCATAAATAGAAATTTAGAAAAGGCAAAAAGAAAAATGAAGATTTTCCATTGAAATCAATGAGAAAACACACTTTGTGTGATATTTGCTTTCCTATACATAATATTTTTTATACATAATATAAAATAGAACAGTAAGTATTTGCCAAACTGTTGGGAAAGTAGTACTCCAATCATTTGCAAATTGGCATTGCCGTAGCTTCAATAGAAATTCACATATAGCAAAAAGAATGGGAAATAACACTGTATGATTTCTCTCTTATACATGAAATAAATAAAAATCTTGGCAAGAATATGGAGAATTTGGTACTCAGATAATGTGCAAAATGGCATGGCTGTAGCTTTAATAGAAATTGAGATATAGCAAAAAGAAAAATGAAGATTTTCCTATACATAATGGAACCTTAAAGTTTTGCCAGAATATTGGTAATGTGGTTCTCCAGTAACGTGCAAAGAGGCAAGGCTGTGGCTTTAAAAGAAATTGAGATTTAGAAAAAAGAAAAAGGAATTTTTTCTGTAGAAATCAAAGATAAAATACACTTTGTGCATTTTCTCTCCTATTTCTGATAGGACTGTAAATTTTGGCTGGAATGTAGGGAATGTGGCACTCCAATCATGTGCAAAACGACATGGCTGTATCATTAATAAAAATTGACATATAGATAAATGAAAAACCAAGTTCTTCTATTTAACTAAGTGGGGAAACACACTTTCTGCACTATTTTCCCTCCTATACAATATAGAATTGTAAATTTTTGCCAGAATATAGTGAATGTGTCACTCCAATCATTTGCAAAATAATATGGCTGTGCTTTACATTGCTATACATGATAGAAAAGTAAATTATGGCCAGAATATGGTACTCCAATCACGTGCCAAGAGGGATTCTGTAGATTTAATAGAAATTGAGAAATGGCAAAAAGAAAATGAAGTTTTCCAATAAATTCAATAGGAAAACACACTTTGTGTGATATTTTCTCTCTTCTATATCATATAACATATATTGTGCAAAACAGCATGGCTGTAGCTTTAATAGAAATTGAGATATTTCAAAAAGAAAACTGAAGATTTTCCATTCAAATCAATGGAAAACCACACTTTGTACAATATTTTCTCTTCTACACATAATAAAACCATAATTTCTGGCCAGAATGTTGGGAATGTGGCACTCCAATCATGTGGAAAATGACATGGATGTAACTTTAATAGAAATTGAGATGTAGCAAAAAGAAAAATGAAGTTTTTCCATTCAAATCAATAGGAAAACACACATTGTGCAATATTTTCTCTCCTTTATAAAATAGAACAGTAAATGTTTGCCAGAATGATGGGAATGTACTACTCCAATCATGTGCAAATCGGCATGGCTGTAGCTTTCATAGAATATGAGATAGAGCACAAAGAAAAATGAAGTTTTTCAATTGAAATTAGTAGGAAAACACACTTTCTGCATGTTCTGCCCTATGCATGATAGAAAGGTAAATTTTGGACAGAATGTGGGGAATGCGGTACTCCAATCATGTCTAAAACGGCATGGGAGTAGCTTCAATAGAAGAAGAGATATAGCGGAAAGAAAAATGAAGTTTTTCCTTTGAAATCAATGGGAAAACACACTTCAAGCGTTATTTTAACTGCTATACATTATAGAGTAGTAAATTTTGGCTAGAATGTAGGGAATGTGGTACTTCAATCATGCACAACATGAAAAAGTATGAGTATGAGCATGAGTATGGCTGTAGCTTTAATAGAAATGGAGATATAGCAAAAGGAATTTTAATCAGTTAAATCAATGTTAAAACAAACATTTTGTGACATTTTCTCTCCTATATAAATTAGAAAAGTAAATTTTTGCCAGAATGTAGGGAACGTGGTAATTTAATGATGTTCCAAATGGAATGGTTGTAGCTTTAATACAAATGGAGATGTAGCAAAAAGATAAATGAGGTTTTTTTCCTGTAATCATTGGGAAAACAAGCTTTGTGCGTTTTCTCTCCTACACATGATAGAACTGTTAATTTTTTACAGAATATAGGGAATGTCGTGCTACAATCAGGTGCAATACGCCTTGCCTGTAGCTTTAATACAAGTTGAGAAATAGCACAAAGAAAAATGAAGTTTTTTCATTGTAGTGAATGGGAAACACACATTGGGTGATACTTTCCCTCCAATACAAAATAGAACAGTAAATATTTCCCAGAATGTTCGGAATGTGGTACTCCACTCACGTTCAAAACGACATTTCTGTAGCATTAAAGGAATTATAATATAGCGAAAGGATAAACAAAGTTTTTCAATTGGAATCAATAGTAACCCAAAATAGAATTTGTGATATTTTCTTTCCTATATGTAATAGAACCATAAGTTTTTTTCTAGAATGTCAGGAATGTGGTATTCCAATCATGTGCCAAGTGGTATGGCAGCTGCTGTAATAGAAATTGAGATATATTAAAAAGAAAAATGAAGTTTTTCAAGTAAAATCAATGAGAAAACACAATTTGTGATATATTTTATTTCCTACAAAAAACAGAACTGTAAATTTTTGCCAGAATGTAGGGAATGTTGTACTTCAATCATGTGAAAATCGGCAGGACAGCAGCTCTAATAGAAATTGAGATATAGTGAAAAGATAAATGAAGTTTTTCCATTAAAATCAAATGGAAATCACACTTTGTGCAATATCTTCTCTCCTATAAAAAATAGTATGGTAAATATTTGCTATAATATTGGGAATTTGGGACTCCAATCATGTGAAAAACTGCATGGCTGTATCTTTGTTAGAAATTGAGATATAGCAAAAACGAAAAAAAAAGTTTTTCTGTAAAAATCAATGTAAAAACACACTTTGTGCATTTTTAATCCTATACATGATAGAACTGTAAATTTTGCCCTGAATGTAAGTAATGGGGTACTGCTAGCATGCAGTTTGAAGACATGATTATTGCTTTTGGAAATCGTTGGAGTAACTGATTCCCAACACTCTTCCAAAAATTTGCAGTTCTATTTTATATAGGAGAGAAAATATCACACAAAGTGTACTTTTCCATTGATTTCAAAGGAAAATCCTCATTTTTCATATGCTATATCTTAATTGCTATTAAATCTACAGCCATGCCACTTTGCACATGATTGAAGTACCACATTCTCTACATTCCAGCAAAAATTTATGGCTCTATTATCTATAGGAAGCAAAATCTCGCATGAAGTGTGTTTTCCCATTGATTTCAATGGAAAAACTTCATCTTTCATTTTGCAATTTGTGATTTTCAATTTAAAGCTAAAGCCATGCTATTCTGCATATGATTGGTTTTCCACATTCCCGACATTGAAGAAAAATTTACCATTGTATGATGTATAGGATAGAAAATAATGCTAAAATGTTTCATTTCCCAATGATTTAAAAGGAAAAACACTTTTTGAAATATCTCAATTTCTATTGAAACTACAGACATGACATCTTGTAAATGAATGAAGTACCACATTCTCTATATTATGGGAAAAATGTAGTGTTCTATGATATATAGGAGGGTAAATAATGCACAAAGTGAGCTTTCCCATTTATTTCAATTAAAAAATATTTCATTTTTTTGCAATATCTCAATTTCTTTTAAAACTACAGCCATGCCCTTTTGCATAGGCATAGAGTATCACATTCTCTGCATTCTGGCAAAAATTTAAAGTTCTATGATGTACAGGAGAGAAAATAATGCACAAAGTGTGTTTTCCCATTAAATTCAACGGAAAAACTTTATTTTATTGCAATATTTCAATTTCTGTTAAAGCTACAGCTATGCCGTTTTACAATGAAAAGAACTACCCCATTCCCTGCACTATGGCAAGAATTTATGCCATTTTGCAGACGCAAGGAGTAGCACATTATCTAAATTGTGGCAAAATTTACATTGTGTGATTTTAAGTTGAGTAAATAATGCACAACGTGTGTTTTCATACATGGAGTACTGCATTCCCTACATTCTGATAAAAATTTACTGTTCTATGATGTATTGAAGTGGAAATACCACACAATGATTACTTATTGATTTCAATGGAAAAACTTCATTATTTTTAATATCTCAATTCTATTAAAGGTACTGCTCTGCCGTTTTGCATAGGCATGGAATGCAGCATTCTCCACATTCTGGCCAAAATTGACAATTCTGGGATGTTTAGGAGAGAAAATAAAGCACAAAGTGTGTTTTTCCATTGATATTAATGGAAAACGATATTTTGCCATATCTTAAATTCTCTTAGAGCTAAACCCATGTCATTTTGCTCAGGAATGGACTACAAAATTCCCTACACTCTGGCAAACATTTTCATAACAAACAGAAATGTTATTTTTGAAATAATGAAGTAAACATCCTATCTACAATCTTATTTTCTACCAATTTAATTGTATTTTACAAATGAGGACTCTATGAGTGTGTTAATTGGATTTCAGCAGTGTACAGAAGGCTTATTAGTCTGCAAATGCAGTTGAAGTCAACAGGAAATAACAGTTTTAATTCTCACCTCCTATGTGCCACTAAGCCTCACAATATATTCGGATGTGCTTAGTCTAATACTAATATTATGGTGGCGTAATTGCATGTTCTCAATGAGATTTTCATAGTCTTCACACTTAATGCACTCAAAAGCAATTTATAAGTAAGTGAATTTTTGGCAGCTTTCACCAATCCAAATCTGTATCTTAAAAACTGTCATATAAGTGTTGCACTTTACCCACATGAAGCATTCTACATATGAGAATATTGCTGCATTTCTTCATTACATGTAATCAATATTTCTTTAATAAAAAAATCTTATTGGAAAAGGTTTGGATTATTTTATTCCTATTTAACATCATATTTTCTACACAATACTGATGTATCTCACTTTGATATACTATTAAAAGCACTATTAGTATATTGTGGGCATCAATGGGATGTAACTGCTATATCAGACTACATACATTCTTCATTGACTTTAGTCAATTTGGCAACTTAAACCCAAGAAAAGTTTTTGGGCTGTTTGCAATGTTACTGGGGTAGTGGATAACTAGAAATATAACAGTGCATGAGGAGGAGAAGTTCGTGTAGTAATCTTTGCAATAGCAATAAATAAGTAATGAAATGTGGAAAACAAAGAGTTAATATCTGCAAACAGTAGGTCACTTGCATAACATTCTAAAATTTAAATCATCATTGCCTGATATTTAAAATATCAGAAAGTTGTGCAAATCATGTGGTTTATAAGGTTTTTGTAGATTGTAATAATACACAATTGATTAATAGAAAAACAGCAATCAAATTGGAGTTTGAAGATGTCATGTTTGCTAATGGTCATACCATGTTGAATGTGGCAGTTCTCTTCTAGTCACTGCAGATAAGCAGCATTGTGCCAGGGTAGTACTGAGATGGGTAACCATTTAGGAATCCCTTGTGCTATTGGCTGATTTGCTTTAGGCATTTCTTTTGTCATTTTTTCACATCATGAAAGTGTAAGAGTTTCTTGCATTCCAAAATTCATGCATTTTACTTCAATGGGTATGAATATAGATAACAGCTGGGGATCTGGAAATTGTTTTAATGAGAAAGCTGCATTTCTAAAGTGAATGCCATTACATCATTGTAAAAGGTTAAAATACAAAGTTCAATTTGCAACATTGCATTATGGTGCTTTGCTTGAAAATGAAGCATGTTTAATAGAAAAAAACAGCATTTAGTTATTTCAGAAAAATCATAACAAACACAAAAGTGATTTATGCAATAATGAAATAAACGTCCAATCTACAGTGTTATTTCCTCCCAATTTTAGGGAATTTGTGCTTTTCACATAGTACAGAATGCTCATTTATCTTCAAATATTGTTGAAGTCAAGACATAATGGTTTTACTTCACCACTTCTATGTACCACTAAGCATGGTAATATATTGTTGTTTGCTTTGGCTCATGGAAATCTTGGGATTGTGTCATTGCCGGTTCGTAACAAGCTCTTCACAGTCTTTACTCTATATATCAGGGAGTGAATTTCTGGCAGCATTCACCCATCCAAATGTGCAACTCAAAAACTGAATTGTAAGTACTGCACTTTTTTATTTACACACTCTATAATAACCAACTTGAAGGGTTCTACATATGTTAATATTGCAACATTTATTTATTGCATGTTATCCATAGTTCTTTAATTTAAAAATCTTATTGGAAAAGGTTTGGAGTATTTTATTCATATGTAACATCATATTTTCTACACAATCCTGATGTATCTCATCCTTATTTACTATAAAGAGTACAATTAGTATCTTGTGGGCATCAATGGGATATAACTGGTATATTGGACTAAATACATTCTCCACAGCGATTAGTCAATTTGGTAATTTACACCCTCTTAAAGATGTTTGGCTTTTTGTAAAGGTACTGGGTGAAGGGATAACTAGTAATAAAACAGTAAATGTGGAGGAGAAGTTTCATGTACTAATTTTCACAATATAAATAAATAAGTGATGAAATATGGAAAACAAAAAGATAGAATTCCCAAAGAGTAGGCAATTTGAATAACATTCAATAATTTAAATCATCGTTGTCTCTTATTTTAAATTGAAGAAAGTTATGCACTTCATGTCGTTGATAAGGATTTTTTTAATTGTAGTAATAAATAATTCATTAATTAAGAAACCACAGTCAAATTGACGTTATGTTTTCCAATGGTCATGCTATGTTGAAATTGCCCACTCTAATATGTCACTGTAGTTAAGCAACGTTGGGCCAGTGTAGTACTGAATTGGGTGATCACTTAAAAATTCCTGTTGCTGTTTGTATATTTTCATTCAGCATTCCTTTTGGTATTTTCTCACATCATGAAACTGTTATGGTTTGTTGCAACTGGAATTTCATGCATTTTAATTTAAGGGGGATGAATGGAGATAACACTTTGTTGTCAGGAAATTTTTTTTTTTGTTTTGAGAAAGCTGTATTCCCTAAGTGAATGCTGTTTCATCATTGTAAAAGGTTAAAATACACAGATCGATTTCCAATATTGAATTATGGTGCTTTGTTTGAATAAGATGCATGTAAAAGATAAAATACAGCAGTTATTTATTTAAGAAAATTCTTCACAAACACAAAAGTGATTTGTGCAATAATGAAATAATCGAATTTTGGGGAATGTGCAGAAAGCTTAGTAATGTGCAAATACTGTTGTATTCAATACATGCTATTAGTTTTATTTCTTAGCTCCAATGTGCTACTTAGTATGGCCATGTAATGGCCTGTGCTTGTAGTCACAATACTAATCATGGGGTTTTGTTATTGCAGATTCTGAATCAGCCTTTCACAGTCATTACTATTAATGAACACTTTAGTTATTTATCAGGGTGTCACTTTTAAGCAGCTATCCCCCAACTAAATCTGCATCTTAAAAACTCACATATAAGAACTGCACTTTTTTATTCATGCAATCGATCATTAAAATGGTGAATGATTCTACATTTTTGAGTTTTGCAAAATTTATTCAATGCATTTTTTCAATAGATTTTAAATTCAAAATCTTATTGGAAAATCATTGGAGATTGTTAATTGTTATCTAACATAATGTTTCCTCCACAATAGTAATGAATCTTACCTGGAATTAGTAAAAAGAGCACTGTTGGTATCTTCTTGTAATCAAACGGATGTATCTGGTATATCATGTTGCAGGTTCTGACCCAGCCTCTTACACACTTTATTCCTAATGCAGACGTAAGTAATTTATCAGGGAGTAAAATTTCTACAGATATCTACATTATCATAAGTCATCATTGCCTCCCTATTTCCCAAGGAGAAGGGTTCTGCATATATAAATTTTGCAACGTTGATTCATTTCATTTTACCAATTGGATTTTTATTTTGCAATTGTTATTGGACAGGATTTGGAGTATTTTAATTCTCATTCATCTGAATAATTTCATAATAATAATTATGAATCTTACCTGGATTTAGTATTAGGAGCACTGTTGTCAATTTGTTCAAATCACTGGAATGTAACTGGTGTATGGGATTAAATACATTC
>JAAFCE010009123.1:3359931-3381894 GCA_013389805.1 Trigoniulus corallinus | reverse complement strand
AAAGAAATACAAGTGTTATTACTCTGGCAATGTATTTACCTTCTGTGATGTACAGTTGTGAAATACAAGCAAAATTTGATAAGGTGTTTTTCAATATTCTTCTGGCACATTAAAGATACAGGATTAAAGCTTTTTATTACTTTGCAATCTTGATATTCTTATCTACTGGCAGTCATTCACATAAATCGTTAAATTGTGTCACTGTAGTGGAAAAAGGCATAGGAAGAAATGTAATCAGTGAAATTTCTGTTCCTTGAAATGTTTAGCCTTTTGTCTTCATGATTATGTATGGAAAATTTGTTTTATGATTTTTAATCTCCATCATAGCTACACCTACTCCACTTTACTGCAGCATGTGTAATGACAATGATTAGTACACCCCATTGCTTACATTCTGGTAAAAATTTTCAGTTCTATCCTGTATACAAGAAAAAAAATTCAGAAAGTGCGTTGTCCCAAAAATTTCAATGGAAAATCTTCATTTCTTTTGCAATATCTTAAATTAAATTAAAGCTACAGCCATGCTGCATTCCACATGGTTGGAGTATCACATTCCCTACATTGTGGCAAAAATTTACAGCTCTGTTTTAGAGGAGAGAAAATATCACACAAAGTGTGTGTTCCCAATGATTTCAAAGTAAAATCTCCATTGTTCGTATTTCTTTACCTCAATCTCTATTAAAGCTACAGCCATGCCGCTTTGCTCATGATTGGGGTACCTCATTGTCTACATTATCAAAAAAATTTACAGTTCTCTATTTTATAGGAGTGAAACTCCATTTCTCTTTTTGCTATATCTCAATTTCTATAAAAGCTACAGCCATGCCGTTTTGTGCATGATTAGAGTACCTCATTGCCTGCATTCTCACAAAAATTTACAGTTCTACATTGTATAGGACAGAAAATATTTCTCAATGTGTGTTTTCCTATTGATTTCAATATAAAAACTCTATTTTTCCTTTTGCTATATCTCAATTTCTACTAAAGCTGCAGCCATGCCATTTTGCACATGATTGGAGTACCTCCTTTCCTACATTCTCACTGAAATTTACAGTTCTATTTTATATAGGGGAGAAAATATCTCACAAAGTGTGTTTTTGCATTGATTTAAATGTGAAAAATCCATTTTTCTTTTTGGTATATCTTAATTTCTAGTAAAGCCACAGCCATGCCGTTTTGCACATGATTGTAGTACCTTATTTCCTACATTCTTGAAAAATTTACAGTTCTATGTTGTATAGATAAGAAAATATCGCACAAGGTGTGTTTTCCTGTTGAATTGAATGTAAAAACTCCATTTTTCTTTTTGCTATATCTCAATTTCTATTCAAGCTACTGCCATGCCATTTTGCACATGATTGGAGCACCTCATTCTGTATATTCTCATGAATATTTACAGTTCTATGTTGTATAGGAGAGAAAATATTGCAAAAAGGATTTTTCCCCATTGATTTCAATGTAAAAACTACATTTTTCTATTTTCTATTAAAATAACAGTCATGCGGTTTTGCACGTGATTTGATAACCTCAATCTAACTAAAATTTACAGTTCTATTTTGTATAGGAGAGAAAATATTGCACAAAGTGTGTTTTTTTTATTGATTTCAATGTAAAAACTCCAATTTTTTTTTGCTATATCTCAATTTCTATTGTAGCTGCCATGCCGTTTTGAACATGATTGGATTATACATTCCCAACGCTCTGGATAAAAAATATCATTCAATTATGTAGAGAAAGGAAAATATCGCACAAAGTGTGATTCCTCATTGATTTAAATGTAAAAGCTCCATTTTTCTTTTTACTATATCTCAATTTCTATTAAAGCTACAGCCATGCCATATTGCACATGATAGGAGTGCCTCATTCCCTACATTCTCACAAAAATTTACAGTTCTATATTGCATAGAAGAGAAAATATTGCACAAAGTTTTTTCCCATTGATTTCAATGTAAAAACTCCATTTTTCTTTTTTCTATATCTCAATTTTTTAATGCTAAAATGATACCGTTTTGCACATGATTGGAACACCACATTCCCAACCTTCTGGATAAATGTTATGATTTTATTATGTATAGGAGAGAAAATATTGCACAAAGTGTTATTTCCCATGATTTTAATGTTCAAACTCCATTTCTCTTTTGGCTATATCTGAATTTCTATAAAAGCTATAGCCATGCCCTCATTGCCTGCATTCTCACAAAAATTTGCACTTCTATGTTGTACAGGAGAGAAAATATCGCAGAAGGTAGGTTTTCCCATTGATTTCAATGTAAAAACTCCTGTTTTCTTTTGCTATATCTCAATTTCTATTAAAGCAAAAGCCATGCCTTTTTTCACAGCATTTGGAGTATTTCATTCCCTACATTCTTAAAAAATTTACCGCTCTATGGACTATAGGAGAGAAAATATCAAACAAAGTGTGTTTTTGTTTGATTTCAATGAAAAACTACATTTTTCTTCTTGCTATATCTCAATTTCTATTAAAGCTACAGCCATGCCGTTTTTCACATGATGGGATTACCGCATTCCAAACATTTTCACAAAAATTTACAGCTCTATGCTGTATAGGACAGAAAATATCGCCCAAAGTGTATTTTCCTTTTTATTTTAACATTAAAACTCCATTTTTTTCTTTTTGAGATATCTCAATTTCTATTTAAGTTACAGCCATGCCGTTTTGCACATGATTGGAGTTCCTTATTCTGTACATTCTCAATAAATTTTACAGTTCTATGTTGTATAGAAGAGAAAATATTGCCCAAAGTGTGTTTTTTCATTGATTTCAATTTAAAAGCCATTCTTTCCTTTTGCTATATATCAATTTCTATATAAGCTGCAGCCATGACGATTTGCACATTATTGGGGGTACCTCATTCCATACGTTCTCGAAAAAATTTACAGTTTTATGTTGTATAGGAGAGAAAATATAGCAGAAAGTGTATTTCCCCATTGATTTCAATGTAAAAACTTCATTTTTATATATCTCAGTTTCCATGAAAGCTTCAGCTATGCCGTTTTGCACATGATTGGAGTACCACAATCCCAACATTCTGAATAAAAATTATTATTCTATCATGTATAGGAATAAAAATATTGCACAAATTGTATTTTTCAATTGATTTCAAAGTAAAAACTGCATTTTTCTTTTTACTAAACTTTAATTTTTATTAAAGATACAGCAATGCCATTTCTCACATAATTGGAGTAGCTCATTCCCTTCATTCTCTCAAAAATTTACAGTTATATGTTGTATAGGAGAGAAAATGTCACACAAAGTATTTTCTCATTGATTTTAATTTAAACTCCATTTTTCTTTTTTCTGTATCTCAATTTCTATTAAACCTATAACCATACAGTTATACACATGATCGAAGTAACACTTTAACAAAATTCTGTAGAGAAGTTATTATTCTGTTATGTATAAGAATAAAATCATCACACAAAGTAAGTTATAATATTGATCTCAATGTAAAAACTTTATTTTTCTTTTTGCTTTATTTCATTTTCTATAACAGCTACAGCCATGCTGTTTCATACATGATTGGACTACTGCATTCCCTATATTCTCGTATAAATTTCCACTTCGATATTGTATAGGAAAGAAAATTTTGCCCAAAGTGTGTTTTCCTGTTAATTTCAATGTAAAAGCTCAATTCTTCTAATTGCTATATCTCAATTTCTATTAATGCTACATCCTGCCGTTTTGCACATGATTTTAATACCACATTCGAAGCATTCTTTAAAAAAGTTCTGAATCTATTATGTATTGCAAAGAAAATATCACACAAAGTGTATTTTACAATTGATTTTAATTTAAACATTTCATACTTCTTTTTGCCTTATCTCAATTTTTATTAAAGCTACAGCCATGCTGTTTCGTACATGATTGGAGTACTGCATTCCCTACATTCTTATAAAAATTTACAGTTCGATATTGTAATAGAAAGAAAATATCACCCAAAGTGTGTTTCCCCGTTAATTTCAATGCAAAAACTCAATTCTCCTAATTACTATATCTCAATTTCTATTAACGCTACAGCCATGCCATTGTGCACATGATTGTAATGCCACATTCCCAACATTCTTTAAAAAAAGTTATGAATCCATTATGTATAGGAAAGAAAATATCACACAAAGTGTGTTTTCCCACTGATGTAAATGTAAACATTTCGTATTTCTCTTTGGTTTATCTCAATTTTTATTAAAGCTACAGCTATGACGTTTTGCTCATAATTGGAGTACCTCATTCCCTACATTTTCGCAAATATTTACAGTTCTAAGTTTTATAGGAGGGAAAATATCACACAGAGTGTGTTCTCCTGTTGATTTCAATTTAAATACTATATTTTTCTTTTTGCTTTATCTCAATTTCTATTAAAGCAACAGCCATGCCATCTTTCACATGATTGGAGTACCTTATTCCCCACATTCTCACTAAAATTTACAGTTTTATATTGTATAGGAGAGAAAATATTACACAAAGTGTGTTTTCCTATTGATTTCAATTTAAAAACTCCATTTTTCTTTTTGCTATATTTCAATTTCTATTAAAGCTTCAGCCATGCCGTTTTGCAAATGATTTGAAGACCTTATTCCCTACATTTTCGCAAAAATTTACAGCTATATGTTGTATAGGAGAGAATATATCGCACAAACTGTTTTTTTATATTGATTTCAATGTAATAGCTCCATTTTTCTTTTTCTATATCTCCTTTTCTGTTAATGCCATTTGCAAATCCATGCCATTTTGCACTTGATTGGAGTGCGTAATTCCCTACATTCTTGCAAAACTTTACTAGCAAAACTTGCAAAAGTTTGAAAATATTTCACAAATTGTGTTTTCCCATTGATTTGAATGTAAAAACTTCATTTTTCTGTTTTCAATATCTCAATTTCTTTAACAGCTACAGTCATGCTGTTTTGTACATGATTGGATTACCTCATTTTTTACATTATCAAAAAAATTTACTGTTCTATGTTGTATATAAGAGAAAATATTGCACAAAGTGTGATTTCCTATCGATTTTAATGTAAAAACACCATTTTTTACTGCTATATCTAAACTTTTATTAAAGCTACAGCCATTCCGTTTTGTGCATGATTGGAGTACCAAATTCCCAACATTCTAGATAAAAGCTATAATTCTCTTATGTATAGGAAAGAAGATGTTGCATAAAGTATGTTTTCCTATTCATTTCAATGTAAAAACTTCATTTTTCTTT
Organism: Trigoniulus corallinus; assembly: GCA_013389805.1. Lineage (NCBI taxonomy): Eukaryota > Metazoa > Arthropoda > Diplopoda > Spirobolida > Trigoniulidae > Trigoniulus > Trigoniulus corallinus. The sequence continues at coordinate 3,376,672 of JAAFCE010009123.1, read as the reverse complement.
TTGCTATATCTAAATTTCTATTAAAGCTATAGCAATGCCGTTTTGCACATGACTGGAGTCCTGCAATCCATACTTTCTCACCAAAATTTGCAGTTCTATCATGTATAGGAGACAAAATGCACAAAGTGCGTTTTCTCATTGATTTCAATGGAAAAACTTCATTTTTCTTTTTGCTGTATCTCAATGTCTATTAAAGCTACAGATATTCCACTTTGCACATGATTGGAGTACCTGGTTCCCTACATTCTCGCAAAAATTTATAGATCTATGCTTTTTGGGAGAGAAAGTAACGCATAAAGTGTGTTTTGCCATTGATATCAATGTAAGCACCCCATTTTTTTCTGCCATATCTAAACTTCTATTAAATTTACAGCCATGCCATTTTGCACATGATTGGAGTACCTCATTCCCTGTATTCTCACAAAATTTTACAGTTCTATGTTGTGAAGTAGAGAAAATATCCCACAAAGCATGTTTTCCCTTTGATTTCAAGGGAAAAACTACAATTTTCTTTTTGCTATATCTCAATTTCTATTAAAGCTACAGCCATGCAGTTTTGCACATGATTGGAGTATTTCATTCCCTACATTCTTTTAAAAATATAGTTCTATGTTTATAGGAGAGAAAATATCGCACTTTATTTTGGTATTATAGGCCTATGATATCCTGGCCTATGGTTTTTTTCTGTGTTAGCTGGGTTAAAACTAATTGCAACTCTGTTCATCATCTGCTCTCTCTGATGTGGCATTCTCTGCTTTTAGTAGCAGCGTCACCAACAGAGGGGTAAAGCAGTGATTGTGCTGCATCATCATGGCCCATCAAGGGGTGTGTCTCATGTGTGCTAAGGATATTTATCCTTGTAGCACTTCTATAAAATGCAAGATGTCCAATTATTTTCTTCTAACTTTAAATGCAAGATATGTCTGCAATCTCGCAGTGAGGACACTCCAGTAAATCCTGGTCGCCCTGCAGCCATAGTGACTGACACTCCTCACCTTTGGCTATGATCTATTTTGGAGTCTTAAGTTAATTTCTTTTGTCACTAAAGTAGTTTCTGATAGTGTTCAGCCTCTTATTGGACCTATGTGCAGTCAAACAAGGCAGTGATCCAGGAGGTCACTAAATTATGACAGGATATCTCTGATTTGAGACTGGTCATTTTGGCCCCATTTTTCTCACAGAAACCATTTAGGACCTTTGCAAAGGTCGCCTCAAGTACACCAATAGGTGGTTTACCTGCACAGGATTCTAGCTTGGCATTGTCTCCCAAATCAACTACCGGCATTGATAAATCTAATGACAAGGGGACTCCCTTTCATGAAAACTCCATGCATTTGTTTGTTTGTTTCTATTTTAGGGCCCATCGACTACTATGGTCATTAGGGCCAGAGAGACAATCATCATGGTGGGGTTGTAAATCGCTCTCCACTGCCTGGGGGTTATCCCCAAGTGAAGTGGGGAGCTCTGGACTGACTCCTAGTCGCCATCTGAGAACTTGGAATCTCTCACAGTGACTAAAGATGTGTGCCACTGTGAGAGGCTCCGAAAAGAAGTAACACCATGGTTGGTCCTCACCCCGTAAAATGTAGGAATGGGTGAGGAAGGTGTGACCGATCCGAAGCTGAGAAAGCACAACCTCCTCCCTCTGTGACTGGTGGCACTTGGATACCCAGTTCTCTGGAGTGTCCTTCACTGTGCAGAGTTTGTTGGTGGTCTCTGCAAACCACTGGGACTGCCATTGATCATGGATGGCCCACTGCACCATTGGGAGAGCATCGAAGGAGGGAACAGCAGTGTTAGGTGTATCTGAAAAGTGGGCCACCTGACGGGCATGGGCATCCGCCCTCTCATTGCCCATCATGCCAACATGCCCCGTGACCCACATGAATAACACTGTCTTGCCCTGCTTATGAATCACAAGCAGCAATCTGTGCACACCCTGGATGATGGCATGTCTGCGATATTGGGTGTGCAACAGCTGAAGGGAGCATAAGGAGTCAGTCGCAACAACAAAGTGTCTGTCATGCAATACTTGGATGAGTTCCAGTGCCCTGTGCAGAGCTGTGAGCTCTGCAGTTAAGACACTGGCAATGCCTGGAAGGCGGCCCCATATGAGATGACCAGTTGTAAAAACTGACCAACAAACCGAGGAGCCATCCTTTGACCCATCCGTGTAAATAAAAACATGGCCTTGATAGGTCCAAGAGAGGCGTCCAAACTCCTGTTGGTACACTGTCAGTACTGGTTTTGGGTAAGGCTGCAAGCAACAAATCTAAACTAGGCTCTGGCACTGTCCAGGGTGGCACAGAGGCCGGCAGTACAGGCTGCACCCTAGGCAGAGTCACACCCAGGCCAGTAAGACCATCCATCCACCACACACACCAAATGGAGGGGCAACCCCCGGGCGGTGGTCAAATGGCCGTCTCATAGTGTTACTAAAGATGGCCGGGTGTGTAGGGTGCTGTGGCTGACCTTTCAGCCACAAAATATATGCAGCTGCTAGGTACTGCCGCCACACAGTCAGTGGTGGTTCGCCAGCCTCAGCATAAAGGCTGAGTACTGGACTTGTGCAGAACACCCCAATGGACACCCAGATGCCAGCATGATGAACACTGTCCAGCATCCAGAGAGCAGATGGAGCGGCCAGGCCATATACGCTGCAGCCATAATTGAGACGGGATCAAACGAGTGACCGGTAAAGTCGTAGCATCACCGTTCGATCTGCCCCAAAACCAGTTCCCTACAGGCACCACAGAATATTCAGGGACCAAAGGAACTTAGCCTTCAGCTCCTTCAAGTGCGGGACCCATGTGAGACGGCTGACAAAACGGAGACCAAGAAACCGAGCCGCCTCTACAACTGGGAAGAGGCGGCCATTCAAGGTAAGCTGAGGCTCGTGGTGAAGCCCTCGCTTATGACAGAAGTGCATGACCATTGTTTTGTCAGGGGAGAACTCATAGCCACGTGAAGTGGCAAACTCATTGGCACTATTGAGTGAAAGTTGCAGCTGATGCTCAATGCTGTGCATCTTGGCAGCCCGGTACCTAATAGAAAAGTCGTCCACAAAGAGGGACGACTTTACCGGGGGGGGGGGGTGAATGGAGGATGGTAGGCCATTCACTGCAACAGCAAAGAGCGTCACACTCAAGACGCTCCCCTGTGGGACACCATTCTCCTGCATGAAGGCCGAGGAGTAGGTGTTACCCACACGCACTCTGAAGGTCCATTCAGACAAAAAGCTATGGAGGAAGAGGGGTAGATTACCCCTGAGTCCCCACTGGTGCAAGGTCTCCAGTATACCATGGCGCCATGTGGTATCATATGCCTTCTCCACATCAAAGAAGACAGCCACTAAGTGCTGTCTTTGGAGAAAGGCCTCACGTACTGCAGTTTCCAGTGAGATCAGATGATCAGAATGTTTCCAGCACAGAAACCACATTCGGCATCGGCAAGAAGGTGGTGCAATTCAAGATACCACACCAGGCGCCAATTAACCATTCGTTCCATGGTTTTGCAAAGACAGCTCGTCAATGATATGGGTCTATAATTTGTTGGAAGGCTACTATCCTTCCCAGGTTTTTGCAGTGGGATTATAGTTGCCTCTCGCCAACCTGCAGGGATTTTATGCTGATGCCAGATATAATTTAATACCTCAAGGAGGTATCTAACGCCTTTCTCTGATAGGTGTCGTAGCATTTGATAGTGGATGCTAACTGGTCCAGGGGCAGTATCTCTGGCTCTTGCTAGAGCTGCCTGGAGCTCCAAAGGGGTAAATGGATTGTTATACCCCTCGGCGATACCACCAGTGAAGTTCAGTGGATGGCGTTCTGCAGCCTGCTTTTGGTTTAGAAATGTTGCCGTGAAGTGCTGGGAACTGGAGACGGCTGCAAACGTCCTTCCCAGTTCCTCATCCACCTCACACGGCAGAAGGCAATGTCTTCCTTGTACAAGGAGACCTGAGCCACATGATGGTAAATATCTGCCTAGGATCTTCCTCAGCGTTTCCCAGACTTCCTTGGAGGGCGTGAGATGGGTGAGTGAGGAGACATACTGACTCCATGAGAAGTGCTTGGCCTCCCTGATCACCCGTCGTGCATATGCCCGGGCTCGGAGAAAGTTGATACGGTTGGCCTCGGTAGGACAAGATTGGAAGAAGCGAAAGGCTCATCTGTGAGCCTGAATCGCACTGCGACAATCCTCTGTCCACCATGGCACCCGTGCTCATGGTGGGTTACATGAGGTCTGGGGGATGGATGCCAATGCCGCCTTGACCACCACTTCTGTTAAGTGATTCACTAGGTCGTTTCCCCCTTAAAAATCACACAGTGGGCAAAAGTAGATATGGTGAGGGAACTCCTCCCAGTCTGCCCCGAAGCAGACACCACCATGGTGGGTGCTGGGGCAATGCCACATCTCCACTGCTAATCGTGATGGGGAAGTGATCACTTCCACGGGGGTCTCACAAGACCTCCCACTGCAAACCTGGTGCCAACCCAGGAGAGCAGATGGAAAGGTCTATGCATGACAGGCCACCAGTGTCAGTCATCACACGTGTGGGGGCATCTGGGTTGAGAACAATGAGGCCATTGTGTGGCACCCATTGTTTAAAAAGGTGCCCTCGGGTGTTGTGACTGTCCGAGCCCCATTGGGGATTATGGGCATTAAAATCACCCATAATCAAGAAGGGTCTTTGAAGCCGGGCGCTGAGGGAGTAGTGGTCTGCCCATGGGATATCAATCCCAGGTGGCATGTAGAGGGAACATAGAGTGGTGGCCACAGCCAGTTGCAATGAGACCGCCATTGCTTGCAGAGGCATCTGCAGAGCCACTGGCACATGCATGCACCCATTCCGGATAAGGATAGCCACCCCTCCGAAAGGGTGGCTTCCTTGCTGCCGGGTGTTTGAATATACAGTGTACCCCCGTTACGACATGGGGGTATCACTTCGACAATGGATCTCCTGGAGGGAGATGCAGACGGGGTTGTGCCTTACACAGTTTGATCTCGTCCCTCTTGTGGGAAAACCCTCGACAGTTCCATTTAGGAAATTTACCATCAAGTGGACTTAGGCGGCTTGTTTCTATTCCTTCCTTTTCTCCGTCCCACTGCAGAAAAGGGGAGTGACGCCTTCAATTGGTTCGTCCTCCTCCATCTCGAAGGAGAAATCCCCATTTTGCCCCACTTCGGTGGACAAACCAAGGACACATGGCCCATGGCAGTTTTGGGGGGTGTCCCTACTATCTTTCCTCCTGTCACACCCACTGCTCCCTCCGTGGAGGAGGTTGGCTGGGATGGGACAGGGAGGGAGGCCTTTAAGGGAGATGCCGCTCTTTGATGATTGGCATCAGGGGCCTCCAAAGAAGCTTGCACTGCCATTATTGGGGGGCCCATGCATGGGCCAGAGGTGGTGGTGGAGCCGGAAGAAGCCATGGAATTGGGGTCGGGGTCCGTCTGGCAGCCAATGCTTGCACACACCAGCACCATATTGACCCCTCGGGCCCGAGAGGGCGTTAAATGGATGAGAGGGGGGAGCTGAGGAATGGTGTCCGTCTGGGTACAGACAGAGGACACAGCAGCTGCCTTCGCAGCACCTGCATAGGACACTCCATGACTGGAGGTCCCTGGAAAAGCTAGCAGCCACCGTGCATCTGGAAAACTGATACTCCTCTGGAAACGAAGCTGCTGAATCACGCATCCTGCAGCCAAGTAGGGCAATCCTGAGAAGAGGCGGGGTGGTTCCCTTACGGTTTAAGCAGACAGGTGCAGTCTTACAAGGCTCGCGGGAGTGGTCACCCTGTCCACAAGTACCACACATGGCCTTGGCAGAATGCAAATTCTGTCCATGGCCATATCGCTGGCACTTGAAGCATCTAAGCGGACTCAGGATGAAGGCATGTACAGGCAAGCAGAGGTAGCCAGCCATGATGTACTTCGGCACCTTGGACCTACCAAAGGTCAGCACAGAGGTGTAAGATTGGCGAGATTCTCCATCCCATCAGACCAAGGTGCAGCGAACAGCCACCACACCCTGGTCCCTGAGCTCCTCCACTATCTGCTCCTCTTATTCTCCGCATAGGTCAGGGCACCGCCCCACACCTCTACTAGTGTTTAAGGAGCGATGCGGTTCAACCACCATGGGGATATCGCCGAGCTTCCGCAGTCTCAGTAGTGCCTCCATCTGGTGAGATGCAGATGCCTCCACCAACAAGGTGCCATTGCGCAGTTTCTTGACCGAAGTCACGTCGCCGGCAATGCCCTTGATGGCTTTGGCGATAAGAAAGGGCGACGCCTTCCCCAAGGCTGCACCATCCTCCCCAGAGATGGAAATAAACCGTGGAGGATAGGAAGAAGTTATGGATAAGTGTTTGACTGCACCTAAAGTCTTAGATGCAGGAACATGCTGTGCATCGGTGGTGGAACCCTGTACCTTAAGGCTAAGAGGTCGTTGCCTCTTGTTAAGGACAGGTGCCGATGCCAATGATGCCACAGGTTCATTCTCTGATCCAGTTGGCTTACTGGGGGAACACGGCCTCTTTGTTGGAGCAGTACATGTCTCCATCAGCTCAGTGGCAGTTGGCCCACTCCGTTGGGTGGGACCGAGCCCACCATCTTCCAGCGCAACACAAGTCAATGAAACTAAAGAAGGGGGAGGGGTTGGGTTATTTGTAGAGGCCATAATTGAGAGGCCATAATTTTTATTAATTATGATTTCGCTGTCCGCAAGTCTTACCCACTACACGGAGCCCTACACGGGGATGCCCAATCAGGTCATCGAGACTACTCGGACAGGATACTGTTAGGGTGGCATAATCCCCAAGTACTGGACCATTGGCATCGGGGTTGACAGCTGGTCCACTTACAGTGACCCTAGGAGGCATAACCACTTATGCACCCCCAGCCAATTGACCAAGACCGAGCTACTGCCTTGGCCTCCCGTTTTCCCTGGAAGCTGTGGTCAATGCGATGTTTTAAAGGCTGTGGGTCGCAACCCTAGTCCCCGACGTCTGTCAGCCACCTCACCAGTGTTGAGTGGCTAAGAGCCATTGCAGGGCATGCGCCCCTTCAACCACCAGGATCTGCTTTTCCCTGGGTATGGGTCTCCTTGCATGTCAAACACGTGGGTAGGCGTTTGTTTATGGTCACCTCATTGAGGAGCCTACATCGACCAAGAACAAGTTAGACCGAACACTGGAAAAACCACGATGTTGGTATCGTCCTCTCCAGAACACGTCATAGACAGAGACGACAGTGGTGTTTTCCAGACTGAAGACAGAAAAAGTCACCCCCCTTTAGTCGCCTCTTACGACATGTAGGTATGCAGTGTGCCTATTCTACCCCGGGCACACACGGGTACCGTTTTGACAGACATCTTACATGGGTCCCACACTTGAAGGAGCTGAAGGCTAAGAGCCTTTGGTCAATAAATATTCTGCGGTGCCTGCAGGGAACTGGTTTTGGGGCCGATCGAATGGTGATGCTACGACTTTACTAGTCACTTGTTCGATTCCATCTCGATTATGGCTGCAGCGTATATGGCCTGGCTGCTCCATCTGCTCTCTGGAACCCTGCTGGACAGTGTTTATCATGCTGGCATCTGGGTTTCCATTGGGGCATTCCACACAAGTCGTGTACTCAGCCTTTATGCTGAGGCTGGCGAACCACCACTGACTGTGTGGCGGCAGTACCTGGCAGCTGCATATATTTTGTGGCTGAAAGGTCAGCCACAGCACCCTACACACCCGGCCGTCTTTGGTAACACTATGAGACGGCCATTCGACCACCGCCTGGGGTTTCCCACTCCATTCGGAGTGTGGTGGATGGACGGTCTTCCCAGCCTGGGTGTGACTCTTCCTAGGGTGAAGCCTGTACTGCCAGCCTCTGTGCCACCCTGGACAGCGCCAGAGCCAAGTTTAGATTTGTTGCTTTCAGCCTTACCCATAACCAGTACCGATAGATCAGTGTACCAACAAGAGTTTGGACGCCTCTCTTGGACCTGTCGAGGGTGGGTCGAAGAATGGCTCCTCGGTGGGTTGGTCAGTCTTTACAACTGGTCATCTCATTGATGACGGCCTTCCAGGCGATGCCAGTGTCTTAACTGCAGAACTCAAAGCTCTGCACAGGGCACTGGAGCTCATCCAAATGTTGAATGATAGAAACTTTGTTGTTGCAACTGACTCCTTATGTTCCCTTCAGCTGTTGCACAACCTATATGGCAGACATGCCATTGTCCAGGGTGTGCACAGATTGCTGCTGATGATTCATAATCAGGGCAAGTCAGTGTTGTTCATGTGGGTCCCAGGGCATGTTCGCATCATGGGCAATGAGAGGACGGATGCCCATGCCCATCAGGTGGCCCACTTGCCAGATATACCAAACACTGCTGTCCCCTCCTCCGAGGCTCTCTCGATGGTGCAGTGGGCCATCCATGAACAATGATGAGCCCAGTGGTTTGTGGAGACCACCAACAAACTCTGCACACTGAAGGACACCCCAGAGCACTGTGGGTCCTCGTGCCGCCAGTCATGGAGGGAGGAGGTTGTGCTTGCTTGGCTTCGAATCGGTCACACGTTCCTCACCCACTCCTACATTTTACGAGATGAGGAACAACCATGGTGTGACTTCTGTTGGGAGCCTCTCACAGTGTCACATATCTTTAGTCTCTGTGAGAGGTACCGTGAAATGAGATACCGTTTGGGAGTCAGTCATGAGCTCTCCACCTCACTTGGGGATAACCCTCAAGGGGTGGAGAACTAACTTGTATTTGTGAAACAGGTTGGCCTCTTTCACAAAGTTTGATTTATACATGGTTTTTAGACAGTTTTCGCCTTTATTCTTGTCCTATTTTGGCTTTTGACTTTTATTTCTGTGTCTGTTTTGGCTTTTGCCATATTCATTATAATGTCTGTTTTTGGCTTTTGCTACAATTATTGTCTGTCCGTTTCTGGCTTTTGCCGCTGTTATTGTTGTGCATGTTTTGGCTTTTTGCCACTTTTATTCTGTATGTTTTGGCTTTTGCTGCATTTATTGTTATGTATGGTTTGGCTTTTGCCACTTTTACTGTTATGTCTTTTTTGGCTTTTGCTGTTGTTATTTTTAATGTCTCCTTTGGCTTTTGCCATTGTTATTTTTAATGTCTGTTTTGGCTTTTGCCTGTATTTATTTTCCATAGTTATTTGGCTCTTGCCTTTTTGTTTTTTTATTTGTTTTAGTGGGCTTTTGCCATTATTTATTACCATCATGGTGGGAAGGCGATTTACACTCTCACCATGATGATTGTCTCTCTGGGCCCTAATGACCATAGTAGTCGATGGGCCCTAAAATACAAACAAACAAACAAATCCATCTAGCCCAATACGGCTTTTATTTTGGGAAATCAACAGAAACTAACTTGATGGTGCAGTTTGATATCATAACTAAGTCCTTTCTTAGAAGAGAACAGGTTGATGTTATCTACTGTGACGTCTCAAAGGCTTTTGATCAAGTCCCAATTCCTTTGGAATGTCAAAGTATCCTCACTATGATCTATCTGGTTTTATCTGTCACTTTTTACAAATTTACCTATTCACTAGAATAAACTATGTTAAAGTTGGTTAAACACTAGGTAGGTTAGTATTTCATCAGACCATAAACCTGCCTCAGTGCAGTGTTCTTAGCCCTCTGCTTTATAATATCTATATGATTGACCTATTTGTACATATTCATTCAGAGATTTGCTGTCTGGCATTTGCTGACGACCTTAATCTTATTAAGATGCTGTCAGATGTTTACTCCACTATTGTTTTGAATGATGCACTACATCTGGTGGAACGTTGGTTAGCTGCAAATAACCTTACATTAAATCAGATGAAGACATATACCATTTCATATTACTGGATTCACACTCCAGTCTTCTATAATTATTAATTTGTGAATGGTGATTGTGTGCCAAGGACAACCATAGTAAAGGACTTAGGGGGTCTCCTTAGATCCCAAGTTGACATTTTATGCCCACCTTCACTATCTTTATTTGAAGGTTAAGAGGGCCGGTAAGACCCAGGCCGGTAAGACCATCCATCCACTGCACCCGGAATGGAGGGGGAACCCGTGGTTGGCGGTCGAATAGCCATCTCATAGTGTTACTAAAGACAGCCGGGTGTGTAGGGTGCTGTGGCTGACCTTTCAGCCACAAAATATATGCAGCTGCAAGGTACTGCCGCTGCACATATACTGGTGGTTCACCAGTCTCAGTGCAGAGGCTGAGTGCTGGACTTGTGCAGAACGCCCCAATAGATAACCGGATGCCAGCGTGATGAACACTGTCCTTAATCTGGAGAGTAGATGGAGCGGCCAGGCCATATATGCTGCAGCCATAATCAAGATGTGATCAAATAAGTGATCTGTAGAGCTGAAGCATCACCGTTCGATCGGCCCCAAAACCAGTTCCCTGCAGGCACTGCAGAATATTCAGGAAGTGAAGGCACTTAGCCTTCAGCTCCTTCAAGTGTGGGACCCGGGCTGCCAATACAACTGGGAGGAGGCGGCCTTCAAGGGTAAGCTGAGGCTCAGGGTGAAGCCCTCACTTATGGCAGAAGTGCATGACATTTGTTTTGTCAGGGGAGAACTTATAGCCATGAGAGGTGGCAATCTCATTGGCACTATTTAGTGCCAGTTGCTGCTGATGCTCAATGCTATGCATCATGGCAGCCCGGTACCTAATAGAGAAGTCGTCCACAAAGAGGGACGACTTTACCGGGGGGGGGGGGGTTAACGGAGGATGGTTGGCCGTTCACTGCAACAGCAAAGAGAGTCACACTCAAGACTCTTCCCTGTGGGACACCATTCTCCTGCAGGAAGGCCGTGGAGTAGGTGTTACCCACATGCACTCTGAAGGTCCGTTCAGACAAAACACTATAGGGGAAGAGGGGCAGATTACCCCTGATCCCCCACTGGTGCAAGGTCTCCAGTATACCATGCCGCCATGTGGTATCATATGCCTTCTCCACATCAAAGAAGACAGCCACTAAGTACTGTCTGTAGTCTCCAGTGAGATGAGATGATCCACCAAAGACCTGCCAGCATGGAAGACACATTGGGCATCGGCAAGAAGGTGGTGCCGTTTCAGATACCACACCAGGAGCCAATTAACCATTCGTTCCATGGTTTTGCTAAGACAATTCGTCAATGAGATGGGTCTATAATTTATTGGAAGTCTATTTTCCTTCCTGGGTTTTTGGAGTGGGATTATAGTAGTCTCTCGCCAACCTGCAGGAATTTCATGCTGCTGCCAGATGTAATTGAATACCTCAAGGAGGTATCTAACGCCTTTCTCTGGTAGGTGTCATAGCATTTGATAGTGTATGCTATCTGGTCCAGGGGCAGTATCCCTGGCTCTTGCAAGAGCTGCCTGCAGCTCCCAAGGGGTAAATGGGTTCTTATACCCCTCGGCGAAACCCCCAGAAAAATTAAGTGAGTGGCGTTCTGCAGCTTGTTTAGACTGCATAATCTGCCATGCAGTGCTTGGAACTGGAAACGGCTGCAAACGTCCTTCCCAGTTTCTCAGCCACTTCACAAGGCAGAAGGCAATGTCTCCCTTGAACAAGGAGACCGGAGCCACGTGATGGTAAATATCTGCCTTGGATCTTCCTCAGCGTTTCCCAGACTTTCTTGGAGGGTGTGTGATGGGTGAGTGAAGAGATGTACTGACTTCATGAGGACCGTTTGGCCTCCCTGATAACCCGTCATGCATATGCCTGGGCTCGGAGATAGTCGATGTGATTAGCATTGGTAGGACAAGATTGGAAGCAGCGAATGCTCATCGGCAAACCCAAATTGCACTCCAGCAATCCTCCGTCCACCATGTCACCCATGCTCATAGTGGGTTACACAAGCTTTGGGGGATGGCTGAATCACTTAGTGGGCAAAAGGAGATACAGCAGGCAACCTCCTCCCAGTCAACCCAATGCAGACACTACCATGGTTGGTGTTGGGGTAATGCCCCATCTCCACTGCTAATCTTGATGGGGAAGTGATCACCTCCACAAGGGTCTGACAAGACCTCCCACTGCAAACCTGGTGCCAACCCAGGAGAGCAGATGGACAGGTCTATGCATGACAGGCCACCAGTGGCAGTCATCAAATGCGTGGGGGCACTTATGTTGAAAACAATGAGGCCATTGTGTGACACCAATTGTTCCACAAGTCGCCCTTGGGGATTGTGACTGTCCAAGCCCCATTGGGGATTATGGGCATTAAAGCCACCCATAATCAGGAAGGGTTTTTTAAGCTGGGCGCTCAGGGAGTCGAGGGCTGCCCATGGGATATCAATCCCAAGAGGCATGTAGAGGGAACATAGAGGGGTGGGCACATCCAGTTGCAATGAGACCGCCACTGCTTGCAGAGGCGTCTGCAAAGCCACTGGCACATGCATGCACCTATTCTGGATCAGGATAGCCACCCCTCCCACAGGGTGGCTTCCTTGCTGCCAGTTGTCTGCATATACAGTGTACCCCATAATGAAACTGGGGTATCACTGTGACACGGATTGTGCCTCGAGATCAGCAGTGCGATCTCGTCCCTCTTTTGGGAAAACCCTCGACAGTTCCATTGTAGGAAATTTACCATCAGGTGAAGTTAGACGGTTTGTTTCTATTCCTTCCTTTTCTCCGTCCCACTGCAGAAAAGGGAGGGACGCCTTCGATTCGTTTGTCCTCCTCCACCTCAAAGGAGGAATCCGTATCTTGCCCCAGTTTGGGCATGAAACCACCCCATGCTCTCTGCCGTTGGCCAGAGAGCTTGGATGGATGAACCAAGGACACCCGCCCCACAGAAGAAGTGTGGGCTGTCCATACCTTTTTTCCTCCTGTCTCACCCACCACCCTCTCCGTGGAGGAGGCTGGTTAGGCTGGGACAGAGAGGGAGTCCTTCAAGGGAGATGCCTCTCTTTGACGAGTGGCATCTGGGGCCTCCAAAGAAGCTGGCACCGCCATTATTGGGAGGGCCCATGCATGGGCTAGAGGCTATGGTGGAGCTGGAAGATGCCATGGAATTGGGGTTCGGGATCTGACTGGCAGCCAATGCTGGCCCAGACCGGCCCCCATTTAACCCCCTTGGCCTGAGAGGGCGTATTGGATAGAGGGGGGAGCTTAAGTAAGGTGTCCGTCTGGGTACAGACAGAGGACTAAGAAGCTGCCTTTGCAGCACCTGCATAGGACACTCCACCAGTGGAGGTCGCTGGCAAGGCTAGCAGCCGCCATGCATCCGGAAAACTTATACCCTTCTGGACATGCAGCTCCTGGAACACGCGTTCCTGCAGCCAAGTAGGGCAATCCCAAGAAGAGTTGGGGTGGTTGCCCTTACAGTTTAAGCAGACAGGTGCAGTCTTACAAGGCTAGGAGGAGTGGTCACCCTGTCCAAAAGTGAAACACATGGCCTTGGCAGAACACAAATTCTGTCCATGGCCATATCACTGGCACTTGAAGCATCGAAGCAGACTCGGGATGAAGGCACGTACAGGCAACTGGAGGTAGCCAGCGATGATGTACTTTGGCACCTTGGGCCTACCAAAGGTCAGCACCAAGGTTTCAGATTGGCAGGATTCTCAATCCCATAGGACCAAGGTGCAGTGAACAGCCACCACGCCCTGGTCCCTGAGCTCCTCTGCTATCTGCTCCTCTGATTCCCCACATAGGTCAGGGCACTGAACCACACCTCTACTGGTGGTTGAGGTGCGATGGGGTTCGAACACAAAGATTATATCACAAAGCTTCCACAGTCTCAGTAGTGCCTCTATCTGGTGAGGGGTGGATGCCTCCACCAACAAGGTGCCATTGTGCAGTTTCTTGACCAAAGTCACGTCACGAGCAATGCCCTTGATGTCTTTGGCGATATGGAAGGGCGAAGCCTTCCCCAAGGCTGCACCATCCTCTCCAGAGATGGAATTAAATCAGGGAGGATAGGAAGAAGGTATGGATGGGTGTTTGACTGCACCTAAAGTCTTAGATGCAGGAACATGCTATGCATCGGTGGTGGAATCCTGCACCTTAAAGCTAAGAGGTCGTTGCCTCTTGTTAAGGGCAGATGCCAATGCCAATGACGCCACAGGTTCATTCCCTGATCATGTGGGATTACTGGGGGAACACGGCCCTTTTTGTTGGAGCAGTACATGTCTCCATCAGCTCAGTCACAGCTGGCATACTAAGTCACATGGGACCGAGCCCGCCATCTTCCACCTCAACACAAGTCAATGAAACTAAAAAAGGGGGTGGGGTTATTTGTAGAGGCCCCCAGCCTCTGGTTTATATTTGCCATAATTTTAAATAATTATGTTTTCACTGCCCACAGGTCTTAGCCACCACACGGAGCCCTACACGGGGACGCCCATTCCGGTCGTCAAGACTACTCGGACAGGATACCGTTAGGGTGGCATAATCCCCGAGTACCGGACCACTTGCATCGGGGTTGACAGCCGGTCCACTTACAGTCACCCTAGGAGGCATAACCACTTATGCACCTGCAGCCAATTGACCAAGACCGGGCTACTGCCTTGGCCTCCTGTTTTCCCTGGAAGCTGTGGCCAAAGTGATATCTTGGAGGCTGTGGGTTGCAACCCTAGTCCCCGATGTCTGTCAGCCACCTCACCAATGTGGAGTGGTCAAGAGACATCACAGGGCATGCACCTCCTCAACCACCAGGATCCGCTTTTCCCAGGGGCGTGAGTCTCCATGCCTCAGTGAGGAGCCTACATCGATCGAGAACAAGTCAGACCAAACACTGGAACAACCACGGTGTTGGTATCGTCCTGTCCAGAACGCGTCATAGACAAAGACAATAGTGGTTTGGTCCCGTCAGGGGCAAGAAAAAGTCACCCCGATTTGTCGCTTCTTATGACATGCAGGTATGCAGTGTGCCTATTCTACCCCGGGCACACACGGGTACCTATCATGCCCTTCTCTATAGAAATGGTATGAATTAGTTTCCCTCATTATGTGCATTAATATTTAAGAAATTGATTATTCCATCAATCTCCAATGGGCTTATATTTTGGTCAGTATGTAAAATCTCTCACCTTTATATGTTATCCAAGGTTTTTGAGAAAAGCACTGCATCCCATTAAGGCTGCTAGTACTACTTATATTGGACATCCCATGAATATATCAAAGTGCATTACATGTGTCCATATTTAACCCTAGAAAGGTAAAGGATAGTCTGACAGACTACCGTCATCTAACAAAAGTCACAGATCATTTGTTTCTAAGCATGCAATGTCCCTGAAATTTTCAGTACCTTCATTTTCTTTTGATTAATAATGATCCAAGCAATAATTTTCTAATAAATTAATTCCAATCTATATTTTTTTGGTAGCTGGTAGTCTGACAGACTACCTTTACCATCCAGGTTTGTAAAACCTCTTCATGCTGTGCAGCTCTGCATGACACCTGTGTAGCCCGTTGCAGTATGACTATAGGGGCAGTCTATTGGTAGGAGCTGCTCTGCATGACAACTGTGCGGCGCAGTGCATTATGACTAGGGGCAGCCTAGCAATTGTAGCCGTACCCGTATCCCGCCTATGGCAGGGTCAGGTCTGTGGGTTCTAGTCCTCAATTCACTCGTATCTCCAACCAGGTCCCCGTCCAACCCACACTATCATATTTTTGTGGACTGCTTGCTCCCACGTTAAGTAAATTTCAGGAATTCAGTTGGTCAGACTCACCCTGGGCAGGGGGAGACCAAAGCCACCCCCACAACCAAAAGTTAAGCTATTTAGTGTGCAAAAACCTCTGCTACATGAAATCGTCGAATTTGTTCCTTCTGCCCTTCAGAAATTAAATGCATGATGCAATAATCATAGCACTGGTGCTCCAGAGCAATCAGTGGTAATCATCATAGGCAAATTTGTATTCAATGTGGAAATTTAAAATAAATTGCGTATTGTGCATTGCAACATATTGATTAATAAATATGCAATCGAGTTTTAAAGTTATAGCACGACATTTCAATAAAATATTGCAATGTACTTCGGTAGCCTCACAGACTACCCTTTACCTTTAATGTAACAGTGAAGGTAGCATTACCTCTCTAGGGTTAATGGTTGCACTGTTTATGGGCTAACCATATTGATTGTCTAATACTTCTTCAACAATTATATTTCTTTGTTCCTAGACGCTGTTCGCAGCAATCAAATCTATTTATAAAATTTGGTGATCAAAGGCATCCACTATTTTTAGCCCAGAGAGATTTTAACTCACTTGTCCTGTCAATTGATGACCTGAATCTGTCCAAGAAGCTTTTAAGACAAAAATCGCTTACAGTCTTAGCATGATTCTCAGTGATTTTATTAGTATTCTAATTGCTTATGAGTGGAATTATTATGTAAATGCCTACTCCCTGTTTTTAGAAGTTCCTAGATGCATAATTTAGTGCTATTTTACTATATACATTTATATTCATTCTATTTTAAATATTTCATTTCATTTTTAAATGTCTCAGCTCATTTCATTTCATTTAGATTCATTCTCATTACTTCATCTGATTCCCACCACATCCACTATCCTAAGGAATTTTCTGTTATAGTGGATGTAAAGCAGTAACTTAAACTTTAACTTTCCCAATGATTTCCTTTTAAAGACTCCATTTTTCTTTTTGCTATATCTCAATTTCTATTTAAGCTATAGCCATGCCGTTTTGCAAATGATTGGAGTACCTCATTCCTACATTCTTAAAAAAATTTACAGTTCTGTGTTGTATAGGAGAAAAAATATCGCAC
>JAAFCE010009123.1:3339691-3354025 GCA_013389805.1 Trigoniulus corallinus | reverse complement strand
AAAGAAATACAAGTGTTATTACTCTGGCAATGTATTTACCTTCTGTGTTGTACAGTTGTGAAATACAAGCAAAATGTGATAAGGTGTTTTTCAATATTCTTCTGGCACATTAAAGATACAGGTTTAAAGCTTTTTATTACTTTGCAATCCTGATATTCTTATCTACTGGCAGCCATTCACATAAATCGTTAAATTGTGTCACTGTAGTGGAAAAATGCATAGGAAGAAATGTAATCAGTGAAATTTCTGTTCCTTGAAATGTTTAGCCATTTGTCTTCATGTTTATGTATGGAAAATTTGTTTTATGTTTTTTAATCTCCATCATAGCTACACCTACTCCACAGCATGTGTAATGACAAGGATTAGTACACCACATTGCTTACATTCTCATAAAAATTTTCAGTTCTATCCTGTATACAAGAAAAAAAATGCAGAAAGTGTGTTGTCCCAAAAATTTCAATGGAAAATCTTCATTTCTTTTGCAATATCTCAAATTAAATTAAAGCTACAGCCATGCTGCATTCCACATGGTTGGAGTATCACAATCCCTACATTGTGGCAAAATTTACAGCTCTATGTTTTAGAGGAGAGAAAGTATCACACAAAGTGTGTGTTCCCAATGATTTCAAAGTAAAAACTCCATTGTTCGTATTTCTTTACCTCAATCTCTATTAAAGCTACAGCCATGCCGCTTTGCTCATGATTGGGGTACCTCATTGTCTACATTATCGAAAAAATTTACAGTTCTCTATTGTATAGGAGTGAAACTCCATTTCTCTTTTTGCTATATCTCAATTTCTATTAAAGCTACAGCTATGCTGTTTTACACATCATGGGAGTATCTCATTCGCTACATTCTTGCAAAAATTGACAATTCTATTTTAACAAAAGTGAAAATATCATGCAAAGTGTGTTTTCCCATCTTTGATATACCTCAATTTCTATAAAAGTTACAGCCATGCCGTTTTGTGCATGATTAGAGTACCTCATTGCCTACATTCTCACAAAAATTTACAGTTCTATGTTGTATAGGACAGAAAATATTTCTCAACGTGTGTTTTCCTATTGATTTCAATATAAAAACTCTATTTTTCCTTTTGCTATATCTCAATTTCTACTAAAGCTGCAGCCATGCCATTTTGCACATGATTGGAGTACCTCCTTTCCTACATTCTCACTGAAATTTACAGTTCTATTTTATATAGGGGAGAAAATATCTCACAAAGTGAGTTTTTGCATTGATTTAAATGTGAAAAATCCATTTTTCTTTTTGCTATATCTTAATTTCTAGTAAAGCCACAGCCATGCCGTTTTGCACATGATTGTAGTACCTTATTTCCTACATTCTTGAAAAATTTACAGTTCTATGTTGTATCGATAAGAAAATATCGCACAAGGTGTGTTTTCCTATTGAATTGAATGTAAAACTCCATTTTTCTTTTTGCTATATCTCAATTTCTATTCAAGCTACTGCCATGCCGTTTTGCACATGATTGGAGCACCTCATTCTGTATATTCTCATGAATATTTACTGTTCTATGTTGTTTAGGAGAGAAAATATTGCAAAAAGGATGTTTCCCCATTGATTTCAATGTAAAAACTACATTTTTCTATTTTCTATTAAAATAACAGTCATGCGGTTATGCACGTGATTTGATAACCTCAATCTCAAAAAAATTTACAGTTCTATTTTGTATAGGAGAGAAAATATCGCACAAAGTGTGTTTTTCAATTGATTTCAATGTAAAAACTCCAATTTTTTTTTTTGCTATATCTCAATTTCTATTGTAGCTGCCATGCCGTTTTGAACATGATTGGATTATACATTCCCAACGCTCTGGATAAAAAATATAATTCAACTATGTAGAGAAAGGAAAATATCGCACAACGTGTGATTCCTCATTGATTTCAATGTAAAAACTCCATTTTTCTTTTTACTATATCTCAATTTCTATTAAAGCTACAGCCATGCCATATTGCACATGATAGGAGTGCCTCATTCCCTACATTCTCACAAAAATTTACAGTTCTGTATTGCATAGAAGAGAAAATATTGCACAAAGTTTTTTCTCATTGATTTCAATGTAAAAACTCCATTTTTCTTTTTTCTATATCTCAATTTTTTAAAGCTAAAAGGATATTGTTTTGCACATGATTGGAACACCACATTCCCAACCTTCTTGATAAATGTTATGATTTTATTATGTATTGGAGAGAAAATATTGCACAAAGTGTGATTTCCCATGATTTTAATGTTAAAACTCCATTTCTCTTTTGGCTATATCTGAATATCTATAAAAGCTATAGCCCTGCCCTCATTGCCTGCATTCTCACAAAAATTAGCACTTCTATGTTGTACAGGAGAGAAAATATCGCAGATGGTAGGTTTTCCCATGGATTTCAATGTAAAAACTCCTGTTTTCTTTTGCTATATTTCAATTTCTATTAAAGCAAAAGCCATGCCTTTTTCCACAGCATTTGGAGTATTTCATTCCTTACATTCTTAAAAAATTTACCGCTCTATGGTCTATAGGAGAGAAAATATCAAACAAAGTGTGTTTTCATTTGATTTCAATGAAAAACTACATTTTTCTTTTTGCTATATCTCAATTTCTATTAAAGCTACAGCCATGCCGTTTTTCACATGATGGGATTACCGCATTCCATACATTTTCACAAAAATTTACAGCTCTATGTTGTATAGGACAGAAAATATCGCCCAAAGTGTATTTTCCTTTTTATTTACGTTACAGCCATGCCGTTTTGCACATGATTGGAGTTCCTTATTCTGTACATTCTCAATAAATTTTACAGTTCTATGTTGTATAGAAGAGAAAATATTGCCCAAAGTGTGTTTTTTCATTGATTTCAATTTAAAAGCCATTCTTTCCTTTTGCTTTATATCAATTTCTATATAAGCTCTAGCCATGACGATTTGCACATTATTGGGGTACCTCATTCCATACGTTCTCGAAGAAATTTACAGTTTTATGTTGTATAGGAGAGAAAATATAGCAGAAAGTGTATTTCCCCATTGATTTCAATGTAAAAACTTCATTTTTATATATCTCAGTTTCCATGAAAGCTTCAGCTATGCCGTTTTGCACATGATTGGAGTACCACAATCCCAACATTCTGAATAAAAATTATTATTCTATCATGTATAGGAATAAAAATATTGCACAAATTGTATTTTTCAATTGATTTCAAAGTAAAAACTGCATTTTTCTTTTTACTAAACTTTAATTTTTATTAAAGATACAGCAATGCCATTTCTCACATAATTGGAGTAGCTCATTCCCTTCATTCTCTCAAAAATTTACAGTTATATGTTGTATAGGAGAGAAAATGTCACACAAAGTATTTTCTCATTGATTTTAATTTAAACTCCATTTTTTTTTCTGTATCTCAATTTCTATTAAACCTACAACCATGCAGTTTTACACATGATCGAAGTACTACTTTAACAAAATTCTGTAGAGAAGTTATTATTCTGTTATGTATAAGAATAAAATCATCACACAAAGTAATATTGATCTCAATGTAAAAACTTTATTTTTCTTTTTGCTTTATTTTATTTTCTATAAAAGCTACAGCCATGCCGTTTCGTACATGATTGGAGTACTGCATTCCCTATATTCTTGTATAAATTTACACTTCGATATTGTATAGGAAAGAAAATTTTGCCCAAAGTGTGTTTATCTGTTAATTTCAATGTAAAAGCTCAATTCTTCTAATTGCTATATCTCAATTTCTATTAATGCTACATCCTGCCGTTTTGCACATGATTTTAATACCACATTCGAAACATTCCTTAAAAAAGTTATGAATCTATTATGTATTGGAAAGAAAATATGACACAAAGTGTATTTTACAATTGATTTTAATTTAAACATTTCATACTTCTTTTTGCTTTATCTCAATTTTTATTAAAGCTACAGCCATGCCGTTTTGTACATGATTGGAGTACTGTATTCCCTACATTCTTATAAAAATTTACAGTTCGATATTGTAATGGAAAGAAAATATCACCCAAAGTGTGTTTCCCCATTAATTTCAATGCAAAAACTCAATTTTCCTAATTACTATATCTCAATTTCTATAAAGGCTGTTTTCCAAATGATTGTAATGCCACATTCCCAACATTCTTTAAAAAAGTTATGAATCCATTATGTATAGGAAAAAGTTTCACAAATATTTACAGTTCTATGTTTTATAGGAGGGAAAATATCACACAGAGTGTGTTCTCCTGTTGATTTCAATTTAAAAACTATATTTTTCTTTTTGCTTTATCTCAATTTCTACATGATCATCTTTCACATGATTGGAGTACCTTATTCCCTACATTCTCACTAAAATTTACAGTTTTATATTGTATAGGAGGAGAGAAAATATTACACAAAGTGTGTTTTCCTATTGATTTCAATTTAAAATCTCCATTTTTCCTTTGATCTATATCTGAATTTCTATTAAAGCTTCAGCCATGCCGTTTTGCAAATGATTTGAAGACCTCATTCCCTACATTTTTGCAAAAATTTACAGTTATATGTTGTATAGGAGAGAATGTATCGCACAAACAGTTTTTTTATATTGATTTCAATGTAATAGCTCCATTTTTCTTTTTCTATATCTCCATTTCTGTTAAAGCAAGAGCCATGCCGTTTTGCACTTGATTGGAGTGCATAATTCCCTACATTCTTGCAAAACTTTACTTGCAAAACTTGCAAAATTTTGAAAATATTTCACAAATTGTGTTTTCCCATTGATTTGAATGTAAAAACTCCATTTTTCTGTTTTCAATATCTCAATTTCTTTAAAATCTACAGTCATGCTGTTTTGTACATGATTGGATTACCTCATTTTTTACATTATCAAAAAAATTTACTGTTCTATGTTGTATATAAGAAAAAATATTGACACAAAGTGTGATTTCCTATCGATTTTAATGTAAAAACATCATTTTTTACTGCTATATCTAAACTTTTATTAAAGCTACAGCCATTCCGTTTTGCGCATGATTGGAGTACCAAATTCCCAACATTCTAGATAAAAGCTATAATTCTCTTATGCATAGGAAAGAAGATATTGCATAAAGTATGTTTTCCTATTCATTTCAATGTAAAAACTTCATTTTTCTTTTTGCTATATCTCAATTTCTATTAAAGCTATAGCAATGCCGTTTTGCACATGACTGGAGTCCTGCAATCCATACATTCTCGCCAAAATTTGCAGTTCTATCATGTATAGTTGCAGTTCTATCATTGATTGCAATGGAAAAACTTCATTTTTCTTTTTGCTATATCTCAATGTCTATTAAAGCTACAGATATTCCACTTTGCACACGATTGGAGTACCTGGTTCCCTACATTCTCGCAAAAATTTACAGATCTACGCTTTTTGGGAGAGAAAGTAATGCATAATGTGTGTTTTGCCATTGATATCAATGTAAGCACCCCATTTTTTTCTTCCATATCTAAACTTCTATTAAATTTACCGCCATGCCATTTTGCACATGATTGGAGTACCTCATTCCCTGTATTCTCACAACATTTTACAGTTCTATGTTGTGAAGTAGAGAAAATATCACACGAAGCTTGTTTTCTCTTTGATTTCAAGGGAAAAACTACAATTTTCTATTAAAGCTACAGCCATGCCGTTTTGCACATGATTGGAGTATTTCATTCCCTACATTCTTTTAAAAATATACAGTTCTATGTTTATAGGAGAGAAAATATCACACTTTATTTTGGTATTATAGGCCTATGATATCCTGGCCTATGGTTATTTTCTGTGTTAGCTGGGTTAACCCTAATTGCAACTCTGTTCATCATCTGCTTGCTCCAATGTGGCATTCTCTGCTTTTATTAGTAGCGTCGCCAACAGAGGGGTAAAGCAGTGATTGTGCTGCATCATCATGGCCCCTCAAGGGGTGTGTCTCATGTGTGCTAAGGATATTTATCCTTGTAGCACTTCTATAAAATGCAAGATTTGTTCTTGGAAGGTACATGCTGACTGCTTAAATGTCACTGCCAATGATATCCAATTATTGTCTTCTAACTTTAAATGCAAGATATGTCTGCAATCTCGCAGTGAGGACACTCCAGTAAATCCTTGTTGCCCTGCAGCCATAGTGACTGACACTCCTCACCTTTGGCTATCATCTATTTTGGAGTCTACGTTAATTTCTTTAGTCACTAAAGTAGTTTCTGTGAGTCTTCAGCCTCCTATTGGACCTACTACTGTATGGAGGGACTATGTGCAGTCAAACAAGGCAGTGATCCAGGATCTAACTAAATTATGACAGGATATCTCTGATTTGAGACTGGTCATTTCGGCCCCATTTTTCTCACAGAAACCATTTAGGACCTTTGCAAAGGTCGCCTCAAGTACACCAATGGGTGTTTTACCTGCACAGGATTCTAGCTTGGCATTGTCTCCCAAATCAGCTACCGGCATTGATAAATCTAATTACAAGGGAACTCCCTTTCATAAAAACTTCAATACATTTGTTTGTTTGTTTGTTAGGGCCTATCAACTACTATGGTCATTAAGGCCCAGAGAGACAATAATCATGGTGGGGGTGTAAATCGCTCTCCACTGCCTGGGGGTTATCCCAAAGTGAAGTGGGGAGCTCTGGACTGACTCCTAGTCGCCATCTGAGCTCTCGGAATCTCTCACAGTGACTAAAGATGTGTGCCACTGTGAGAGGCTCCCAAAAGAAGTAACACCACGGTTGGTCCTCACCCCATAAAATGTAGGAATCGGTGAGGAAGGTGTGACCAATGCGAAGCTGAGCAAGCACAACCTCCTCCCTCTGTGACTGGCGGCACTTGGACACCCAGTGCTCTGGAGTGTCCTTCACTGTGCGGAGTTTGTTGGTGCTCTCTGCAAACCACTGGGACCGCCATTGATCATGGATGGCCCACAGCACCATTGGGAGAGCATCGAAGGAGGGAACAGCAGTGTTAGGTGTATCTGGAAAGTGGGCCACCTGATGGTCATGGGCATCCGCCCTCTCATTGCCCATCATGACAACATGCCCCGGGACCCACATGAATAACACTGTCTTGCCCTGCTTACGAATCACAAGCAGCAGTCTGCCATATTGGGTGTGCAACAGCTGAAGGGAGCATAAGGAGTCAGTCGCAACAACAAAGTGTCTGTCATGCAATACTTGGATGAGTTCCAGTGCCCTGTGCAGAGCTGTGAGCTCTGCAGTTAAGACACCGGCAATGCCTGGAAGGCTGCCTCCTATGAGATGACCAGTTTTAAAAACTGACCAACCCACCGAGGAGCCATCCTTCGACCCATCCGTGTAAATAAAAACATGGCCTCGATAGGTCCAAGAGAGGCGTCCAAACTCTTGTTGGTACACTGACTTACCGGTACTGGTTTTGGGTAAGGCTGCAAGCAAGAAATCTAAACTTGGCTCTGACACTGTCCAGGGTGGCACAGAGGCCGGCAGTACAGGCTGCACCCTAGGCAGAGTCACACCCAGGCCGGTAAGACCATCCATCCACCACACACCGAATAGAGGGGGAACCCCCTGGCGGTGGTTGAATGGCCATCTTATAGTGTTACTAAAGATGGCCGGGTCTGTGTAGGGTGCTGTGGCTGACCTTTCAGCCACAAAATATTTGCAGCTGCCAGGTACTGCCACCGCCCAGTCAGTGGTGGTTCGCCAGCCTCAGCATAAAGGCTGAGTACTGGACTTGTGCGGAACACCCCAATGGACACCCAGATGCCAGCATGATGAACACTGTCCAGCATCCAGAGAGCAGATGGAGCGGCCAGGCCATATATGCTGCAGCCATAATTGAGACGGGATCGAACGAGTGACCGGTAAAGTCATAGCATCACCATTCTATCTGCCCCAAAACCAGTTCCCTGCAGGCACCACAGAATATTCAGGGACTGAAGGCACTTAGCCTTCAGCTCCTTCAAGTGCGGGACCCATGTCACACGGCTGTCAAAACAGAGACCAAGAAACCGAGCCGCCTCTACAACTGGGAGGAGGTGACCATTCAAGGTAAGCTGAGGCTCAGGGTGGAGCCCTCGCTTATGACAGAAGTGCATGACCATTGTTTTGTCAGGGGAGAACTCATAGCCACGTGAAGTGGCAAACTCGTGGGCACTCTTGAGTGCCAGTTGCAGCTGACGATCAATGCTGTGCATCTTGGCAGCCTGGTACCTTATAGAAAAGTCGTCCACAAAGAGGGATGACTTTACCGGGGGTGTGAATGGAGGATGGTAGGCCATTCACTGCAACAGCAAAGAGCGTCACACTCAAGACGCTCCCCTGTGGGACACCATTCTCCTGTAGGAAGGCCGAGGAGTAGGTGTTACCCACAAGCACTATGAAGGTTCGTTCGGACAAAAAGCTATGGAGGAAGAGGGGCAGATTACCCCTGAGTCCCCACTGGTGCAAGGTCTCCAGTATACCATGGCGCCATGTGGTATCATATGCCTTCTCCACATCAAAGAAGACAGCCACTAAGTGCTGTCTTTGGAGAAAGGCCTCACGTACTGCAGTTTCCAGTTAGATCAGATGATCCACCGAAGACCTGCCAGCACGGAAACCACATTGGGGGTCGGCAAGAAGGTGGTGCCGTTCAAGATACCACACCAGGCGCCAATTAACCATTCGTTCCATGGTTTTGCAAAGACAGCTCGTCAATGATATGGGTCTATAATTTGTTGGAAGGCTACTATCCTTCCCAGGTTTTTGCAGTGGGATTATAGTGTCCTCTCGCCAAACTGCAGGGATTTCATGCTGCTGCCAGATATAATTTAATACCTCAAGGAGGTATCTAACGCCTTTTTCTGGTAGGTGTCATAGCATTTGATAGTGGATGCTATCTGGTCCAGGGGCAGTATCCCTGGCTCTTGCAAGATCTGCCTGCAGCTCCTAAGGGGTAAATGGGTTGTTATGCCCCTCAGCGACACCCCCAGCAAAATTAAGTGACTGGCGTTCTGCAGCTTTTTTAGACTGCATAATCTCCATGCAGTGCTGGGAACTGGAAACGGCTGCAAACGTCCTTCCCAGTTTCTCAGCCACTTCACAAGGCAGAAGGCAATGTCTCCCTTGAACAAGGAGACCGGAACCACATGATGGTAAATATCTGCCTTGGATCTTTCTCAGCGTTTCCTAGACTTTCTTGGAGGGCGTGTGATGGGTGAGTGAGGAGATGTACTGACTTCATGAGGACCGTTTGGCCTCCCTGATCACCCGTCGTGCATATGCCCGGGCTCGGAGATAGTCGATGTGATTGGCGTTGGTAGGACGAGATTGGAAACAGCGAATGCTCATCGGCAAACCCAAATTGCACTCCAGCAATCCTCCGTCCACCATGGCACCCATGCTCGTAGTGGGTTACACAAGTTTTGGGGGATGGATGAATCACACATTGGGCAAAAGGAGATACAGCAGGCAACCTTGTCCCAGTCAACCAAACGCAGACACTACCATGTTGGGTGTTGGGGTAATGCCCCATCTCCACTGCTAATCTTGATGGGGAAGTGATCACCTCCACAAGGGTCTGACAAGACCTCCCACTGCAAACCTTGTGCCAACCCAGGAGAGCAGATGGACAGGTCTATGCATGACAGGCCACCAGTGGCAGTCATCAAATGCATGGGGGCACTTACATTGAGAACAATTAGGCCATTGTGTGACACCCATTGTTCCACAAGTCGCCCTTGGGGATTGTGACTGTCCCAGCCCCATTGGGGATTATGGGCATTAAAGTCACCCATAATCAGGAAGGGTTTTATAAGCTGGGCGCTAAGGGAGTCGAGGTTTGCCCATGGGATATCAATCCCAAGAGGCATGTAGAGGGAACATAGAGTGGTGGGCACATCCAGTTGCAATGAGACCGCCACTGCTTGCAGAGGCGTCTGAAAAGCCACTGGCACATGCATGCACCTATTCCTAATCAGGATAGCCACCCCTCCCACAGGGTGGCTTCCTTGCTGCCAGTTGTCTGCATATACAGTGTACCCCGTAACGAAACTGGGGTATCACTGAGACACGGATCTCCTGTAGGGAGATGCAGACAGGGTTGTGCCTCGAGATCAGCAGTGCAATCTCGTCCCTCTTGTGGGAAAACCCTCGACAGTTCCATTGTAGGAAATTTACCATCTGGTGAACTTAGACGGTTTGTTTCTATTCCTTCCTTTTCTCCGTCCCACTGCAGAAACGGGAGGGACGCCTTCAATTCGTTTGTCCTCCTCCACCTCAAAGGAGGAATCCCTATCTTGCCCCAGTTTGGGCATGAAACCACCCCGTGGTCTCTGCCGTTGGCCAAAGAGTTTGGATAGATGAACCAAGGACACCCGCCCCACAGCAGAAGTGTGGGCTGTCCATACCTTTTTTCCTCCTTTCTCACCCACCACCCCCTCCGTGGAGGAGACTGGCTAGGCTGGGACAGAGAGGGAGTCCTTCAAGGGAGATGCCTCTCTTTGATGACATCTACT
The DNA here is from genome assembly GCA_013389805.1 of Trigoniulus corallinus. NCBI lineage: Eukaryota > Metazoa > Arthropoda > Diplopoda > Spirobolida > Trigoniulidae > Trigoniulus > Trigoniulus corallinus. The sequence goes on along the minus strand of JAAFCE010009123.1, from coordinate 3,343,549 downwards.
GGTGGCATTTGGGGCCTCCAAAGAAGCTGGCACAGCCATTATTGGGTGGCCCATGCATGGGCTACAGGCTATGGTGGAGCTAGAAGAAGCCATGGAATTGGGGTTCGGGATCCGACTGGCAGCCAATGCTGGCCCAGACCGGCACCCCATTTAACCCCCCCCGGGCCCAAGAGGGCATAATGGATAGAGGGGGGAGCTGAAGTAAGGTGTCCATCTGGGTACAGAGAGAGGACTAAGCAGCTGCCTTTGCAGCACCTGCATAGGACACTCCACGAGTGGAGGTCCCTGGCAAGGCTAGCAGCCGCCATGCATCCGGGAAAACTTATACCCTTCTGGACATGCAGCTCCTGGAACACGCGTTCCTGCTGCCAAGTAGGGCAATCCCGAGAAGAGTTGGGGTGGTTGCCCTTACAGTTTAAGCAGACAGGTGCAGTCTTACAAGGCTCGGAGGAGTGGTCACCCTGTCTAAAAGTGAAACACATGACCTTGGCAGAACACAAATTCTGTCCATGGCCATATCACTGGCACTTTAAGCATCGAAGCAGACTCGGGATGAAGGCACGTACAGGCAAGTGGAGGTAGCCAGCGATGATGTACTTCGGCACCTTGGGCCTACGAAAGGTCAGCACCAAGGTTTCAGATGGGCAGGATTCTCAATCCCATAGGACCGAGGTGCAGTGAACAGCCACCACACCCTGGTCCCTGAGCTCCTTCGCTATCTGCTCCTCTGATTCCCCACGTAGGTCAGGGCACTGCACCACACCTCTACTGGTGGTTGAGGTGTGATGGGGTTCGAACACAAAGATGATATCACCAAGCTTCTGCAGTCTCAGTAGTGCCTCTATTTGGTGAGGGGCGGATGCCTCTACCAACAAGGTGCCATTGTGCAGTATCTTGACTGAAGTCACGTCGCCAGCAATGCCCTTGATGTCTTTGGCAATATGGAAGGGCGACGCCTTCCCCAAGGCTGCACCATCCTCCCCAGGGATGGAATTAAATCAGAGAGGATAGGAAGAAAATATGGATGGGTGTTTGACTGCACCTTAAGTCTTAGATGCAGGAACATGCTGTGCATCGGTGGTGGAATCCTGCACCTTAAAGCTAAGAGGTCGTTTCCTCTTGTTAAGGGCAGATGCCGATGCCAATGATGCCTCAGGTTCGTTCCCTGATCATGTGGGATTACTGGGGGAATACGGCCTCTTTGTTGGAGCAGTATATGTCTCCATCAGCTAAGTGGCAGCTGGCATACTAAGTCAGGTGGGACGGAGCCCGCCATCTTCCGGCTGAACACAAGTCAATGAAACTAAAAAAGGGGGTGGGGTTATTTGTAGAGGCCCCCAGCCTCTGGTTTATATTTGCCATAATTTTAAATAATTATGTTTTCACTGCCCACAGGTCTTAGCCACCACACGGAGCCCTACTCGGGGACGCCCATTCAGGTCATGAAGACTACTCGGACAGGATACCGTTAGGGTGGCATAATCCCCGAGTACTGGACCACTTGCATCGGGGTTGACTGCCGGTCCACTTACAGTCATCCTATTAGGCATAACCACTTATGCACCCACAGCCAATTGACGAAGACCGGGCTACTGCCTTGGCCTCCTGTTTTCCCTGGAAGCTGTGGCCAAAGTGATGTTTTGGAGGCTGTGGGTTGCAACCCTAGTCCCCGATGTCTGTCAGCCACCTCACCAGTGTGGGGTGGCCAAGAGACATCACAGGGCATGCACCTCCTCAACCACCAGGATCTGCTTTTCCCAGGGGCGTGAGTCTCCATGCCTCAGTGAGGAGCCTACATCGATCAAGAACAAGTCAGACCAAACACTGGAACAACCACGGTGTTGGTATCGTCCTGTCCAGAACACGTCATAGACAAAGACAATCGTAGTTTGGTCCCGTCAGGGGCAAGAAAAAGTCACCCCGTTTTGTCACTGTTTGGCACATGCAGGTATGCAGTGTGCCTATTCTACCCCAGGCACACACGGGTACCTATCATGCCCTTCTCTATAGAAATGGTATGAATTAGTTTTCCTCATTATGTGCATTAATATTTAAGAAATTGATTATTCCATCAATCTCCAATGGGCTTATATGTTGGTCAGTATGTAAAATCTCTCACCTTGATATGTTATCCAAGGTTTTTGAGAAAAGCACTGCATCCCATTAAGGCTGCTAGTACTACTTATATTGGACATCCCATGAATATATCAAAGTGCATTACATGTGTCCATGTTTAACCCTAGAAAGGTAAAGGATAGTCTGAGAGACTACCGTCATCTAACAGAAGTCATAGATCATTTGTTTCTAAGCATGCAATGTCCCTGAAATTTTCAGTACCTTCATTTTTTTTGATTAATAATGATCCAAGCAATAATTTTCTAATAAATTAATTCCAATCTATATTTTTTTGGTAGCTGGTAGTCTGACAGACTACCTTTACCATCCAGGTTTGTAAAACTTCTTCTAGCTGTGCAGCTCTTCATGACAACTGAGTAGCCCGTTGCAGTATGACTATAGGGGCAGTCTAATGGTAGGAGCTGCCCTGCATGACAACTGTGCGGCGCAGTGCAGTATGACTATGGGGCAGCCTAGCAATTGTAGCCATACCCGTATCCCGCCTATGGCAGGGTCAGGTCTGTAGGTTCTAGTCCTCAACTCACTCGTATCTCCAACCAGGTCCCCGTCCACCCCACACTATCATATTTTTGTGGACTCTTGCTCCCACGTTATGTAAATTTCAGGAATTCAGTTGGTCAGACGCATCCTGGGCAGGGGGAGACCAAAGCCACCCCCACAACCAAAAGTTAAGCTATTTAGTGTGCAAACACCTCTGCTACATGAAATCGTCGAATTTGTTCCTTCTGCCCTTCAGAAAGTAAATGCGTGATGCAATAATCATAGCACTGGTGCTCCAGAGCAATCAGTGGTAATCATCATAGGCAAATTTGTATTCAATGTGGAAATTTAAAATAAATTGCGTATTGTGCATTGCAACATAATGATTGAAAAATATGCAATCGAGTTTTAAAGTTATAGCACGATATTTCAATAAAATATTGCAATGTACTTCGGTAGTCTCACAGACTACCCTTTACCTTTAATGTAACAGTGAAGGTAGCATTACCTCTCTAGGGTTAATGGTTGCACTGTTTATGGGCTAACCATATTGATTGTCTAATACTTCTTCAACAATTATATTTCTTTGTTCCTAGACGCTGTTCGCAGCAATCAAATCTATTTATAAAATTTGGTGATCAAAGGCATCCACTATTTTTAGCCCAGAGAGATTTTAACTCACTTGTCCTGTCAATTGATAATCTGAATCTGTCCAAGAAGCTTTTAAGACAAAAATCGCTTACAGTCTTAGGATGATTCTCAGTGATTTTATCAGTATTCTAATTGCTTATGAGTGGAATTCTTATGTAAATGCCTACTCCCTGTTTTTAGAAGTTCCTAGATACATAATTTAGTGCTATTTACTATATACATTTATATTCAATCTATTTTAAATATTTCATTTCATTTTTAAATGTCTCAGCTCATTTCATTTCATTTAGATTCATTCTCATTACTTCATCTCATTCCCACCACATCAACTATCCTAAGGAATTTTCTGTTATAGTGGATGTAAAGCAGTAACTTAAACTTTAACTTTCCCAATGATTTCCTTTTAAAGACTCCATTTTTCTTTTTGCTATATCTCAATTTCTATTTAAGCTATAGCCAAGCCGTTTTGCAAATGATTGGAGTACCTCATTCCTACATTCTTAAAAAAATTGACAGTTCTATGTTGTATAGGAGAAAAAATATTGCACAAAGTGTGTTTTTCCAATGATTTCAATGTAAAAACTCCATTTT
>JAAFCE010009123.1:3316584-3328183 GCA_013389805.1 Trigoniulus corallinus | reverse complement strand
AAGACTGGTGTGTGGATAACGCCTTATCGATTAATTGTTCTTAAACTCACATTATCACTTTCACTTGGAAACATAGTCCCTTATGCTACAACTACCATTTTAATAATGAAGAATTGATAAACTGCATCTCACTAATAAAAGATTTGGGCATTCGCCTCAATACTAAACTAACTTTTGAAGCACATGCATATTGCCTGCAGGCTGATGCCAAACGATCACTAGCATTATTGAAAGGACTGGGTGACATTTACCAATTCCCTGCTCTTATTTAATATTGTTTATTCTTTTAATACGACCAAAAATTACTTACTGTTTATTTTGGCAACTTGCCATGTCTCAAACCATCACCGAATTTCCTCACTCCATGATCATCTATCTAATTTTTGTATTATCTGGCAAATCGTCCATTGCCACACGTGAGTCACTTATTTTTTTAAAGCACTGCACTGGTCCATTGAGCAATCTCAGAGTTAATGGAACCCTTCCATTTGAACTCACAATCCTCCTCAATCGGATAACCCTACTCTACTGTATCTTTCACAAAAAAGTTACTGTACTTCTTTAATGCCTGAATTAAGCTTCCGGGTGCCTCACATCCAGTCATGGTCTGGTGCAGCTTTTAGTCCAGTTAGGTGACCATGATCATCTCTTCATTTGACTCAAATAGATTTCAATAATCTTAATCTGAACATTGATGATCTTCTAATGTCTTATAAGGCATTTAAGAGAAAAGCAGCATTATTACTAGTACTAGGTTTAATTGACATCAATTTACTTCAAACATAGTGAGGATTAATGATGGTTGTATTGCCCATACAGGTATTGTTATTCACTTTCTTATTTCACTGAACTTTGTGCTCAGATCATTTTTAAATACAATATTACACTACATTTACAATCTTTTTCCCCACTGGTAGTCCAACAATTGGTATAGTAATGAACATTCGAGAACACTTTTGAGAACACTATTCCTCACTGTGCTAATTGTGGTATTGCCAGTGAAGGGTTACTCATTTTTTCCATCACTCATTCACATCTTAATTTAAATAGTTTGACTTATATGCCCCATCCTATTCCCACCTATTCCCCTCCCTTTAACCCCATTGACAGCATCTGTTGGGCTTGGCCTGCTATTGCTGTCTGGCCATTTCTCCAACCCAATTTGGGTTGGGTACATAGGTCAAACAATCAATTCCCATTTCTACACAATAAGAATTATGAAGTTTTTTCATGGAATTATTAGGTGTTTTCACACTTCATGTGATATTTTCTTTCCAATGCATAATAGAACTACAAATTTTGGATAGAATGTAGGGAATGTAGTACTCCAATCATGTGCCAAACGGAATGGCTGTAGGTTCAATAGAAATTGAAATATAGCAAAAAGAAAAATGAAGTTTTTCTATTGAAATCAATGGGAAAAAGCACTTTGTGCAATTTCCCCCCAAATATGACAAAACTGCAGATTACGGCCAGAATGCAGGGATTGTGGGACTCCAATCATGCGCAAAACGGCATTGCTGAATTTTAATAGAAATTGACATATAGCAATAGGAAACATCAATAGGAAAATATACATTGGGTGATATTTTCTTTCCTATGCTTAACAGAAGTATAGCTTTTATCCACAATGTTGGGAGTGTGGTACTCCAATCATGGGCAAAACAGCATGGCTGCAGCTTTAACAGAAATGGAGATGCAGGAAAAAGAAAAGTGTTTTGACATTGAAATCAATGAAAAAGCACACTTTGTGCAATATTTTCTCTCCTATACTACATAGAACTGTAAATTTTTGTGAGAATGTAGGGAATGAGGTATGGCATGGCTGTAGCTTTAATAGAGATTGAGATACAGAAAAATAAAAAATGGAGTTTTTACTTTGAAATCAATGCAAAAACACACTTTGTGCAACATTTTCTCTCCTACACAACATAGGACTGTAAATTTTTGCAAGAAATTGGGGAATAAGGTACTCAAATCATGTGCAAAATGGAATGGCTGTAGCTTTAGTAGAAATTGAGACATAGCAAAAAGAAAATGGAGTTTTTACATTGAAATCAATGGAAAAACACACTTTGTGCAATATTTTCTCTCTTATACAACTTTGAGCTGTAAATTTTGGTGATAATGTAGGGAATGAGGTACTCCAATCATGTGTATAACGGGATAGCTGTAGCTTTAATAGAAACATATATACAGCTTAAAGAATAATGCAGTTTTTACATTGAAATCTACAAAAAAACTCCTATACATAATATACTCAAAAATTTTATCATAACATTCCAATTGAAATCAACGGGAAAACACAATTTGTGCGATATGTTCTTTCCTATACAACATAAAACGGAAAAATTTTTTTAAGAATGTAGTGAATGAGGTATCCAATAATGTGCAAAACAGCATGGCTGTAGGTTTAATAGAAATTGAGATATAGCAAAAAGAAAAATAGAGTTTTAAATGCAAATCAATAGAATTTAAATCTTTGTGTGATATTTCTTTCCTATACAACATGGAAATGTAAATTTTTCTGACAATGTTGGGAATGAGGTACTCTAATCATGTGCAAAACAGTATGGCTGTAGCTTTAGTAGAAATTGAGATAGAGCAAAAAAGAAAAATGGAGATTTTTACATTGAAAACACACTTGGGAAAACACACTTTGGGCGATATTTTCTCTCCTATACAAAATAGAACTATAAATATTTAAAATAATGTAGGGAATGAGGTACTCCAATCACGTGCAAAACTGCATGGCTGTAGCATTAATAGAAATTCAGATGTAGCAAAAAAAAATATAAAGTTTTTTCATGGCAATCAATGAAAAAACACACCTAGTGTGATATTTTCTTTCCTGTACCATGATATTCTGATATTCTGCAGAATGTAGGCAATGTTGTACTCCAATCATGTGCAAAGCGGCATGGCTGTTGCTTTAATAGAAATTAAGATATAGCAAAACGAAAAATGAAGATTTTCTATTGAATTTAATAAGAAAACACGCTTTGTGCATTTTGTCTCCTGTACCTGATAGAAATTGCAAATTTTGGCCAGAATGTAAGGTGTGTGGTACTCAAATCATGTGGAAAATGGCATGACTGCAGCTTTAATAGAAATTGAAATATAGCAAAAAGAAAAATGGAGTTTTTGCAATGAAATCAATAGGAAAACTCACTTTCTGCAATATTTTCTCTCCTATACATAATAAAATCATAACTTTTATCCAGAATGTTGGGAATGTGGTACTCCTATCATGTGCATAACGGAATGACTGTAGCTTTAATAGAATTTGAGATGTAGAAAATTGGAATTTTTACACTAAAATCAAAAAGAAAACACACTTTGTGCAATATTTTCTCTCTTATACCATATAGAACTGTAATTTTTTTGCAAGAATGTAGGGAATGAGGTACGCCAATCTGGTGCAAAACGGCATGGCTTTAGCTTTAATAGAAGTTATGATTTAGCAAAATGAAAAATGGAGTTTTAACATTGAAATCAATGGAAAACACATGGTGAGATATTGTCTCTCCCATACACAATAGAATTATGACTTTTATTAAAAATTTTCAGAATGTGGTACTCCAATGATGTGCAATATGGCATGGCTGTAGCATTAAAAAAATTTACATTTTGAAAAAAATGGAGTTTTTACGTTGAAATCAGTGGGAAAACACGTTGTGCGATGCTTTCTCTCCTAAATAACATAGAACTTTAAATTTTTCTGAGAATGTAGGGAATGAGGTACTCCAATCATGTTTAAATCGCCATGCTGTAGCTTTAATAGAAATTGAGATGTAGAAAAGTGAAGCTTTTTAATTGAAACCGATGGGAAAACCCACTTTTTGTGATACTTTCTTTCCTATGCATAATAGAATGAGGTTGGGAATGTTGTACACCAATCATGTGCAAAACGGCATGGCTGTAGCTTTAAAACAAATTGAGATATAGCAAAAGGAAAAGTGGTGTTTTTATGTTAAAATCAATGGGAAAACACACTTTGTGCAATTCTTTTTCCTGTACATAACAGAATCCTAACTTTTATCCATAATGTTGTGAAGGTGGTACTCCAATCACGTTTGAAACGGAATGGATGTAGCTTTTAATAGAAATGGAGATATAGAAAAATGAAGTTTTTACAATGAAATCCATGGGAAACCACACTTTGTTTAATATTTTCTTTCCTATTTATAATAGAATGATAACTTCTATCCAGGAGTTTGGGAATGTTGTACACCAATCATGTGCAAAACTGCATGGCTGTGGCATTAATGGAATTTCAGATGTAGCAACAAGAACAATGGAGTTCTTACATTGAAATCAATAGGAAAACATACTTTGTGCATCACTTTCTCTCCTATACAACATAGAACTGTATATTTTTGTGAGAATGTAGTAAACAAGGTACTCCAAACATGTGAGAAAATAGCCATGACTGAAGCTTTAATGGAATTTGAGATATAGCAAAAAGAAATAGTAACTTTTTCTATTGAAATCGATGAAAAAGCACACTTTGTGCGATTCTTTCTATCCTATATGTAATAGAATGACAAATTTTGGGCAGACTGTAGGAAATGTGGTACTCAAAACATGTGCAAAACGGCATTGCTGTAGCTTTAATAGAAACTGAGAAATAGCAAAAAGAAAAATGAAGATTTTCCATTGAAATCAAAGGGAAAACGCACTTTGTGCATTTGGTCTCCTATACATAATGAAACTGAAAATTTTGACCAGAGTGTAGGGAATGTGGAATTCCAATCATTTGCAAAACAGCTTGGCTACAGCTTTAATAGTAAATGAAAAATGGCAAAAAGAAAAATTTAGGTTTTTAAATTGGAATCAGTAGGGAAACACACTTTGTGCAATATTTTCTCTCCTATGCAACACAGAACTGTAAATTTTTGTGAAACTGTAGGGAATGATTTAATCCAATCATGTGGAAAATGGCATGGCTGTAGCTTTAAAAGAAATTGAGATATTGCAAAAAGAAAAATGAAGTTTTAACATTGAAATCACTGGGAAATCACACTGTGTGCAATACTTTCTCTCCTACACAACATAGAGCTGTAAATTTTTTCTAGAATCTATGGAGTGAGGTACTCCAATCATGTGGAAAATGGCATGGCTCTTGCTTGAATAGAAATTGAGATTCAGTACAAGTTTTTACATTGAAATCACTCGGATAACTCACTTTGTGCGTTATTTTCTTTCATTTACATAATAGAATCCTAAATTTTGTCCACAATGTATGAATGTGGCACTCCAGTCATGTGCAAAACGGCATGGATGTCGCTTTAAAAAATTGAGACATAACAAACAGAAATATGAAGTTTTCCCATTTTAATCAATGGAAAAAACACTTCGTGTGATATTTTCTTTTCTATACATAATATAATCACAACCGTTATCCAGAATTTAGGGAATGTGGTACTCCAATCATTTGCCAAATGGCATGACTGTAGCTTTAAAAGAAATTGAGAAATAGCTAAAATAAAAATTGAGTTTTTACATCAAAATCAATAGGAAAATGCATTTTGTGTGATATTTTCTTTCCTACTCATAATAGAATAATAAGTTTTATCCAGAATGTTGGAAATGTGGTACTTTAATCATGTGCAAAGCGGCATGGCTGTAGCTTTAATAGAAATTTAGATATAGCAATATAATAATACTTTTTAAATTGAAGTCAATGAAAAAATCACTTTGTGCCATATTTTCTATCCTATACAACATAGAACTGTAAAGTTTTGAAAGAATATAGGGAGTGAGGCTCTTCAAGGATATGCAAAACGGAATGGCATTAGATTTTATAGAAAGTGAGATATAGCAAAGAGAAAAATTGTTTTTACATTGTAATAAATATGAAATTACACTTTGTGCAATATTTTCTCATCTATGCAACAACGTTTATCCTGAATGTTGGGAATGTGGTAGTCAAATCCTGTGCAAAACGGCATGGCCATAGCTTTAATAGAAGTTGAGATATTGCAAAAAGAAAAATGGAGTTTTACATTAAAATCAATAGGAAAAACACTTCGTGTGATACTTTCTTTCCTATACATAATAGTATCATAACTGTTATCCATAATGTTGGGAATGTGGTACTCCAATCATGTGCAAAATGGCGTAGCTGTGGCTTTAATAGAAATTGAGATATGGCAAAAAGAAAAAGGTGTTTTTTTTATCAAAAAAATCAATGGGAAAACACAATTTGTACGTTGTTTTTTTTTCTCTTTGTTTTGGCGCTAGGTGGCGTGTTGTCACGTATTTTTTTACCTCCATATTTATTCTGGATTTTCCCAGTATTTGTTGTTAATTTATTAACACTTGTTTTGATTTTTGGCAGTTAACCCCTCTTGAGGTAGTATCTCCTGTGATAGTAAGAAGCTTTTAGCTCCTAGGCCAATCATCGAGTCGTTTTGTCTATTATACTTTTAAGCCTATTTTATACTGATTCTGTTTACTTAATGTAGCATTGTCTGCTATCATTTGGAGGGCCGCCAATTAAATCACTAACTGTTTTTGCACACTAGCACCCACAAAGCTAGTACACTAGCACACGCTAGCACACAGTTAGTTCTCAGTCTTTGTCTTGCCTGTATGTTATGGCACCTCAAGGTATCTGTTCCATCTGTGGGAAGGACATTTACCACAGGAGTACAACAATAAAGTGCACAATTTGATCATGTAAATCTCACATTAATGGACTAATGTGAACAGAAGTGATGCCCAACTCCTAGCTCCTAACTTTAAATGTAAGATTTGCCTCTTGGCCTGTTGTAAGGACACCCCTCTTAAGGTTGGATGGGCAGGAATGGGTTCTAATGAAATCTTTCTGGAACCCGAAGCCCTGTCACCAAGGCTTATCCAACAACTTATGGTATTGATAACTACAATAATTACATATAGCACACCCCCTTTTACTGAATTTACAAGTGTATTGAAGGGTTATAGTAACTCAAATAATGAGGTCATTCAAGAGCTGAGAAATTTACAGCCGGATACATGAGATCTTCAACACTCATTATCAGTGATGCCAATGCCACAAAAGGGAGCTAAGACGTTTACTGAGATTGTGGCAGGTTGGCATACCGAAAAACCTCAATTAGGGGTGGTAAATTCTAGGGGAGTACAAGAAAGGTGAGGGGAAGGCTGGAGAGTGATGTATCCATGGAATGGGAGGCTCCACCTATTTTGCCAAACCATATGACCCATCCCTCTCCTCAGTCATGGCCTGTCTAATCTGTGGTGATGGATGTGGGTGCCTTTCTCTTTTCTGTGCAAAACCTAAACTCAATTCCACCAGAATTTTCATTTTGTAACTGGGTCCCTATGTAACGTGCCAACAGTTATACAATCACTTACAGGAATACAGAAAAGGACAGTTTGGTCAAATAACCCAATTACAAAAAAAAATACAAATCTTTCACTTTTTTCATAGTTAATTATTATGGAAATAATCCGGATACCCTATTGGTACTGATTTGCAGCATAATTATTCCCTAGTAAAACGGCTTTTTGGAAAGCTACATAAGGACATGATTCTTAATAAATTACAATTACAAGTCCAAAGTGGCCCTTTGGGTTGGAGACTGTATGTCAGGTAGTAAAGGGGAGAGAGTACAGACCCAATGCAGACCTAAACTAATGGCACTTATTTCTGGTATTAGACTCCATTACCATAATGTATGAAGTATGAGATTAAGAGTACACCATTTTTGTTGAATGTGTTATCTGGAAAATTATGATGTAATTGTGCTAACAGAGACCTGTCTATCTGAGGAACTAAATACAAAAGGCTATTTTTCCACCATTTTATCAAGTATTTCACATGGATAAGTTTGTCTTTTATGCCAGAGGAGAAATACTAATTGCTGTGAACCAATATACACTAGGCAGGAATAGCCATTTGGTTACCAGCATATGCAGGCAGGATTAAATATTAGCTATATTTTAGCCCAGCAACATCATAGGACAGTAAAACTGGTTGCTTGTTACTTCTCCCCTGCACTAATGTCTTCATCATTTACAGCACTTGTAGACTCCCTGGCCACACAACTGGTGGACACCTCATCAGTATTAGTGGTAGGGGATTTCATTTCTCCCCTTATTGATTGGATGGCCCAGATACCAGCATATAATGGATCCATCCAGTCTTCCAAAGTGATCTCTCTAATTGCATTATCCTCCTTTACAAAGCTGAGGCAGTAAAAGTTTATTTACAACTCAATGAATCATCTACTTGATCTTTGATTTTTGAATCTGCCTTGCAGAATTGAGGAGGTAATGCCAATATCAAAATTAGACCATTACAACCCAGCACTGTTAATGACCGTGGAAGTGGATTGCTACCAACATTTATATTCTGAGCCAATAGATAGGAACTTGACCTTTGAATGGATACGTGGGGATTTTATTCAGCTGCACAGATCACTCAGTAATGTCCAGTGATTGCATGAATGTTATAAGTCTGACCCTGGTCTGGCAGTTAAACAGTTCTACAGTGAGCTCCACTCCATTATCTCAGCTTGCATACCTGTCAGGCAGTCAATTAGAAGGTAGCCTCGTTATCCTCTATGGTTTAGTCGAGAACTGATTAGGCATATAAAATTGAAACGTCGGTGGCATTAATGTAATAAATATAATCCATTACAGTCTTCAAAGCACCACTTCTCTACCCTTAGGACTAAAGTGAAATAGATGCTTTTATGTGATCGACATAACTTCTTGTCAAATTTTATAGCAAGGCAACATAAACCACAGGCATTTTGGACACTATACAGGCAAATGACTAGAGCAGATCCCACAAATCTAATGTTATCAGATTCCATAAGTGTAGCTGAATTGTTCTGCAGCAACTATGATAATATATTTAGTAAGATGGCCCCAAGTAGGGATGCCACTCCTTAGCCTTTCCAAATACCAGAAGAAGGCATGCATTGGACTTAAATACAATAACATTCACTGAAGTCTGGCATGCTCTTGGCAGATTGAAGCCATCATTTGCAATAGTCCCTGATATTGTTCCACAAATAATCCTAAAGGCCTACAGAGATATTTGCATCCATGTTGTGCCTAATGGAATGGCAGTCCGCTCATGTAGTCCCAATATTTAAGCAGGGATCTCATCAAGAAATATCAAACTACAGCCCCATCTTCATTATTTCTCAAATAGCAACGACGTTGGAGCATGAAATCCACACAAAATTAGTTAAATGAAGTGCACATATTTTGCACTCAGCACATCATGGATTTGGCAATGGCAAATCTACTGAAACCAACTTGTTAGTAATGGTTGATATTATAAATGAAACTTTTTGGAATAGACAAAAAGTGGATGTGTTATATCTAGATCTATCCAAGGCATTTGACAGGGTGCCCTTCCCTCTTAAAATTATGATGCTGGAGAGTTATGGTCTGTCTGGTGAATTTCTTGTAATGAAATTCATCAGTAGTTATCTATCTTTAAGACTCAATTATATTAAAATTGCAAATACTGTGAGAAGCAGCCATAATGAGCATAAGGCTGGATTACCCCAGGGGAGTGTTCTGAGTCCTTCACTTTTCAAAATTTATCATGTGCAAAATGGCATGGGCATAGCTTTAATAGAAATAGAGATACAGCAAAAAGAAAAATGAAGCTTTTACATTGAAATCAATGGGAAAACACACTTTGTATGATATTTTCTCTTATATATAAAATCAAACTGTAACATTTTGCCTGAGTGCAGGGAATGATGTACTCCAATCAAGTGGAAACTGGCATGGCCATAGTTCTAATAGAAATTAAAATATAGGAAAAAGAAAAATGTAGTTTTTAAATTGAAATCAATGGAAAACACACTTTTTGCAATATTTTCTCTCCTATACAACATAGAACTGTTAATTTTTGCAAGAATGTAGGGAATGAGGTATTCATTTGTGTGCAATATGGCATGGCTGCCGCTTTATTAGAATTTAGATATAGCAAAAAGAAAAATGCACTTTTTACATTGAAATCTATGGGAAAACACACTTTGTGCGATATTTTCTCTCCTATACAACATAGAACTATAAAATTTTTTGAGAATGTAGCCAATGAGGTACTATAATCATCCACAAAACGGCATGGCTGTAGCTTTAATAGAAATTGAGGTATAGCAAAAAGAGAAATAGAGTGTTTACAATGAAATCAATGTGAAAACGCACGTTGTGTGATATTTTCTCTCCTACAGAAATAGAATTGGAAATTTTTGCAAGAACGTAGGGACTGAGATACTCCAATCATGGGCTAAACAGCATAGCTGTAGCTTTAATAGAAATTAAGGTATAGCAAAAAGAAAAATGGAGTTTTTGCATTGAAATCAATAGAAAAACATACTTTATGTGATATTTTCTTTCCAAAACAAAATAGAACAGTAAATTTTTGTTACATTTTAGGGAATCAGGTTATCCAATATTGTGCAAAACCGCATGGCTGTTAGTTCAATAGAAAATGAGATATGCCAAAAAGAAAAATGTAGTTTTTACATTGAAATCAATAGGAAAACACTCTTTTTGCGATATTTCCTCTCCTATAAAACATAGAACTGTAAGTATTTGTAAGAATGTATGGAATGAGGTGTTCCATAGCAGTAGCTTAAATAGAAATTAAGATATAGCAAAAAGAAAAATGGACTTTTCATGTTGAAGTGAATAAGAAAACACACTTTATGCGACATTTTCTTATAAGTACAACATAGATCTGAAAATTTTTCTAGAATGTAGAAAATAAGGTACTACAATAATGTGCAAAATGGCATGGCTGTGGCTTTACTAGAAATTGAGATATTGCGAACAGAAAAATGAAGTTTTTACATTGAAATCAATGGGAAAAGACACTTTGTGTGATACTTTCTCTTCTGTACAATATACAACTGTAAATTTTTTCGAGAATGTAGGTAATGAGGTATTCCAATCATGGGCAAAACGGAATGTCTGTAGGTTTAATAGATATTGAGCTATACCAAATAGAAAAGTGGTGTTTCTACATTGAAATCAATGGGAAAAATCTCTTTGTGTGATACTTACTCTTCTCTATAATATAAAACAGTTAATATTTCCAAGAATGTAGTTAATGAGGTTCTCCAATCATGTTCAAAACAGCATGGCTGTAGCTTTATAAGAAATTGAGATATAGCAAAAATAAAATGGAGTTTTATACAGCAATAATTAGGAAAACACACCTTTTGTGATATTTTCTCTACTGAACAATATAGAACTGTAAATTTTTGGTGAGAATGCAGTGTATGTAGTACTCCAATCATGTACAAAGCAGTATGGCTGTTGTAATAAATGGGAAATAAATGGGAAATAAATGGGCCATTGTAATAAATGGGAAAACCCACTTTTTGAATGGAGTTTGAAAAATGTTATTAAGTGGAAAACACACTTTTTGCGATATTTTCTCTCCTATAAAACATATAACTGTAAATTATTTGCGAAATATTAGGGAATGAGGTATTTCAATCAGAAAGAAAAATGGAGTTTTTAAATTTCAATCAATAAGAAAACGCACTTTGTGTAATGTTCTCTCACCTATACAACATAGAACTGTAAATTTATCTGAGAATGCAGGGATTAA
>JAAFCE010009123.1:3261378-3275559 GCA_013389805.1 Trigoniulus corallinus | reverse complement strand
TATTTTTTATTTGAAATCAATGGGAAAGCTCACTTTGTGCATTATTTACACTCCTATACATCATAGAACACTTAATTTTTCCCATAATATAGAGAATGTTGTACTTCATTCATTTACAAAATGTCATGTCTGTATTTTCAATAGAAATTGAGATATTTCAAAAAGTGTTTTTCCTTTGAAATCATTGGGAAATGAAACATTTTAGCATTATTTTCTATCCTATACATCATACAACTGTAAATTGTTCTTCAATGTTGGGAATGTGGAAAACCAATCATATGCAGAATAGCATGGCTTTAGCTTTAAATTGAAAATCACAAACTGCAAAATGAGCCATAAATTTTTGCCAGAATGTAGAGAATGTGGTACTTCAATCATTTGCAAAGTTGCATGGCTGTAGATTTAATAGCAATTAAGATATAGCATATGAAAAATGAAGATTTTCCTTTGAAATCAATGGAAAAGTACACTTTGTGTGATATTTTCTCTCCTATATAAAATAAAACTGCAAATTTTTGGAAAAGTGTTGGGAATAAGTTACTCCAATGATTTCCAAAAGCAATCATCATGTCTTCAAACTGCATGTTAGCAGTACCACATTACCTACATTCAGGGCAAAATTTACTGTTTTATCATGTATAGGATTAAAAATGTACAAAGTGAGTTTTTACATTGATTTTTATAGAAAAACTTTTTTTTTTGTTTTTGCTATATCTCAATTTTTATCAAAGATACAGCCATGCAGTTTTTCACATGTTTGGAGTCCCAAATTCCCAATATTATAGCAAATATTTACCGTTCTATTTTATATAGGAGAGAAGATATTGCACAAAGATCCATTTGATTTTAAAGGAAAAACTTCATTTATCTTTTCACTATATCTCAATTTCAATTTCTATTACCACATCCCCTACATTCTGGCAAAAATTTACAGTTCTGTTTTTTTTGTAGGAAATAAAATATATCACAAATTGTGTTTTCTCATTCATTTTACTTGAAAAACTTCATTTTTCTTTTTACTATATCTCAATTTCTATTACAGCAGCTGCCATACCACTTGGTACATGATTGGAATACCACATTCCTGACATTCTAGAAAAAAATTTATGGTTCTATTACGTACAGGAAAGAAAATATCACAAATTTTATTTTGGGTTACTATTGATTCCAATTGAAAAACTTTGTTTATCCTTTTGCTATATTTTAATTCCATTAATGCTACAGAAATGTCGTTTTGAACGTGAGTGGAGTACCACATTCCAAACATTCCAGGAAATATTTACTGTTCTATTTTGTATTGGAGGGAAAGTATCACCCAATGTGTGTTTCCCATTCACTTCAATGAAAAAACTTCATTTTTCTTTGTGCTATTTCTCAACTTGTATTAAAGCTACAGGCAAGGCATATTGCACGTGATTGTAGTACGTCATTCCCTATACTCTGTAGAAAATTAACAGTTCTATCATGTGTAGGAGAGAAAACGCACAAAGCATGTTTTCCCAATGATTACAGTAAAAAAACCTCATTTATCTTTTTGCTACATCTCCATTTGTATTAAAGCTACAACCTTTAAATTTGGAACATCATTAAATTACCACGTTCCCTACATTCTGGCAAAAATTTTCTTTTCTAATTTATATAGGAGAGAAAATATCACAAAATGTTTTTTTAACATTGATTTAAATGATTAAAATTCCTTTTGCTATATCTCCATTTCTATTAAAGCTACAGCCATACTCTTTTGCGCATGATTGAAGTACCACATTCCCTACATTCTAGCCAAAATTTACTACTCTATAATGTAAAGCAGTTAAAATAATGCTTGAAGTGTGTTTTCCCATTGATTTTAAAGGAAAAACTTCATTTTTCTTTCTGCTATATCTCTCCTTCTATTGAAGCTAATCCCATGCCGTTTTAGACATGATTGGAGTACCGCAATCCCCACATTCTGTCCAAAATTTACCTTTCTATCATGCATAGGGCAGAACATGCAGAAAGTGTGTTTTCCTATTAATTTCAATTGAAAAACTTCATTTTTCTTTGTGCTCTATCTCATATTCTATGAAAGCTACAGCCATGCCGATTTGCACATGATTGGAGTAGTACATTCCCATCATTCTGGCAAACAATAACTGTTCTATTTTATAAAGGAGAGAAAATATTGCACAATGTGTGTTTTCCTATTGATTTGAATGGAAAAACTTCATTTTTCTTTTTGCTACATCTCAATTTCTATTAAAGTTACAGCCATGTCGTTTTCCACATGATTGGAGTGCCACATTCCCAACATTCTGGCCAGAAATTATGGTTTTATTATTTGTAGAAGAGAAAATATTGTATAAAGTGTGGTTTTCCATTGATTTAAATAGAAAATCTTCAGTTTTCTTTTTGAAATATCTCAATTTCTATTAAAGCTACAGCCACGCCGTTTTGCACAATATATGTTATATGATATAGAGGAGAGAAAATATCACACAAAGTGTGTTTTCCTATTTAATTTATTGGAAAACTTCATTTTCTTTTTGCCATTTCTCATTTTCTATTAAATCTACAGAATGCCTCTTGGCACGTGATTGGAGTACCATATTCTGGCCATAATTTACTTTTCTATCATGTATAGTAGATGTAAAGCACAGCCATGCTATTTTGCAAATGATTGGAGTGACACATTCACTACATTCTGGCCAAAATTTACAATTCTATATTGTATAGGAGGGAAAATAGTGCAGAAAGTGTGTTTCCCCATTTACTTAAATGGAAAAACTTGGTTTTTCATTTATCTATATGTCAATTTTTATTAAAGATACAGCCATGTCGTTTTGCACATGATTGGAGTGCCACATTCCCTACATTCCAGCCAAAATTTACAGTCCTATCATAAATAGGAGAGAAAACGCACAAAGTGTGTTTTATCTTTGATTTCTACAGAAAAAATTCATTTTTCTTTTTTTTAAATCTCAATTTCTTTTAAAGCCACAACCTTGCCTCTTTGCACGTTACTGGAGAACCACATTACCAATATTCTGGCAAAAATTTAAGGTTCCATTATGTATAGGAAAATCTTCATTTTTCTTTTTGCTATATCTCAATTTCTATTAAAGCTACAGCCATGCCATTTTGCACATGATCTGAGTACCAAATTCTCCATATTCTGGCCAAGATTTTTATTTATTTCATGTATAAGAGAGAAATCGTACAGTGTTATTTCCCATTCTTTTTGCTATATGTGAATTTCTATTGAAGCTACAGCCATGCCAATTTGCAAATGATTGGAGTACTACTTTTCCAACAGTTTGGCAAATACTGTTCTATTATATATTATGTATAAAAAATATTATGTATAGGAAAGCAAATATCACAAACATGTGTGTTTTCTCATTGATTTCAATGGAAAATCTTCATTTTTCTTTTTGCCTTTTCTAAATTTCTATTTATGCTTCAGCCAGGTCGTTTTGCACATGATTGCATTACCACATTTACTACTAAAAACTTAGAGCTCTATCATATCTAGGAAAAAAACGCATAAAGCGTCTTTTACTAATTCTAATTAAAATATTGTTATACACTGCAAGCAGCCATTTTGGCAAATATGGCAGTGAAGAGAGTAACTCTCATTCCTATGTATGATAACATAATATTCCTAATACCCTAAGCTATAATTCAGGAGCCTCTCCTACTACAATATCAGCTATTGTTGGATTTCCTTGGATGACGCCCTCCACCCTATCCTCACCAAGGCTATTCCATTGTCAAATGACTCTTGACCAAAATGACCAGTAGTATGAGTCAGTTTGTGCCCTAAGCTCTTTCAATTTATATGGATGATCCTTTCTGCTTTTATACTCAGCTGGAGACACACTTCCAGCTAATGGTCCATTACATCCTAGCATCAGCAGTCTTATAAAAAGGCTAATGCTGTGAGATATATGCCTCTGGCTTAATGTATCCTAACTTAGTTCCATAATCATGGTAGATAAAGGACTGCAGAGGACCCAAATTGGACTGCCATACTCCAAAATTTGGTGTACCATACAAACACATGCTGTTTCCTTTTGTACTATCTCTGAGGACCCTATTAATTAGATGGAGGAATTGACCAGCCTTTCCTATCACTTTAAATATCTGATCCTTTGAATTACCCTCACTATTTAAGACAATTTCTGGATAATTATTGGTTACAACCCTAACTCCACCTAAATGATAATCAAAACCAAGTTGCTTTCTAGATTGGGATATTGTTAGTATCCTACTCTTCCTCAGGTTTAATGGCAATTCCCGTTTTACACACTAATTGTAAATCCTTTCTAGATCCATTTGTAATTGCACACAGGATGATAACCCATTATCTAATACCTGAGCAGCACATGCGTCATCTTGGAATAGTTCAAGGAAGAAATCAATATCAAGCCCCATGTCATTCACATAGAGAATGTACAACAAAGTACCCAATACACTTCCCTGAGGGACCCCTGACATGACTGATTTTCACTGAGATGCACAACCCTTGAAAAAAAACTCTCTAATTACTATCAAGCAGATAGGACCTTACCCATTGAACAACATTTCTATGTATCCCTAAGTAGGACACTTTAGATACAAGCTTATCATGGGGCACCATGACAAAGTTGAAGAAAACAATATCAACCAGCTTTCTGCTATATAAAACTTTTGAACATGATTCATAAAAGCAAGCCATTTGGGTGTGGCATGACCTGCCTTTCCTAAACCCATGTTTGTTATTTCTAAGGATGCCCTTCCTTTTGAGATATCCCATTATGGATGAGAATAAGATGAGCTCAAATATCTTGGACACAGCATTTGTTAATGAAACTGGTCTATAGCACTTAGGGTCTGTCATGTCCCCAGACCTGAAAATGGGACCACATTTTCCAGTTTCCTTTATGGATTTTTGTTTGTTTGTTTGTATTTTAAGGCCCATCGACTACTGTGGTTATTAGGGCCCAGAGAGACAATCATCATAGTGGGGGTGTAAATCGCCTTCCCACCATGATGGCAATAAATTATGGCAAAAGCCCACTAAAAATAACAAAAAATAAAAAAGGCAAGAGCCAAATAACTATGGATATAAATACAGGCAAAAGCCAAAACAAACATTAAAAATAACGGCAAAAGCCAAAAAAAAACATTAAAAATAACAACGGCAAAAGCCAAAACAGATATTAAATATAACAACGGCAAAAGCCAAAAAAAGACATCACAATAAAAGCGGCAAAAGCCAAACCATACATAACAATAAATGCAGCAAAAGCCAAAACATACAGAGTAAAAGTGGCAAAAGCCAAAACATACACAACAATAAAAGTAGCAAAAGCCAAAACGGACAGACAATAATTATGGCAAAGCCAAAAACAGACATTATAAAAAATATGGCAAAAGCCAAAACAGACACACAAATAAAAGGCAAAAGCCAATATAATACAAGAATAAATACAACATCTGTGTAAAAAACCAAGTGAGGTGGAGAGCTCACGACTGACTCCCAGACAGTATCTCATTTCACGGTATCTCTCACAGTAACTAAAGATATGCACCACTGTGAGAGGCTCCCAACAGAAGTCACACCATGGTTGTTCCCCATCCCATAAAATGTAGGAGTGGGTGAGGAACGTGTGACCGATTCGAAGCCAAGCAAGCACAACCTCCTCCCTCCGCCACTGGTGGCACGAGGACCCCCAGTGCTCTGGGGTGTCCTTCAGTGTGCGGAGTTTGTAGGTGGTCTCTGCAAACCACTGGGCCCACCATTGTTCATGGATGGCCTGCTGCACCATGAGAGAGGATCGGAGGAGGGGACAGCAGTGTTTGGTATAGCTGGCAAGTGGGCCACCTGATGGGCATGGGCATCCGCCCTCTCATTGCCCGTGATGCCAACATGCCCCGGGACCCACATGAACAACACTGCCTTGCCCTGCTTATGAATCATCAGCAGCAATCTGTGCACACCCTGGACGATGGCATGTCTGCCATATAGGGTGTGCAACAGCTGAAGGGAGCATAAATAGTCAGTCACAACAACAATGTGTCTGTCATTCAACACTTGGATGAGCTCCAGTGCCCTGTGAAGAGCTGTGAGTTCTGCAGTTAAGACACTGGCAACGCCTGGAAGGCGGCCCCCATGAGATGACCAGTTGTAAAGACTGACCAACCCACCGAGGAGCCATCCTTCAACCCTTCCGTGTAAATAAAAACATGGCCTCGATAGGTCCAAGAGAGGCATCAAAACTCTTGTTGGTACACTGACCTATCGGTACTGGTTTTGGGTAAGGCTGCAAGCAACAAATCTAAACTTGGCTCTGGCACTGTCCTGGGTGGCACAGAGGCCGGCAGTACAGGCTGCACCCTAGGCAGAGTCACACCCAGGCTGGTAAGACCGTCCATCCACCACACACCGAATAGAGGGGGAACCTCAGGGCAGCGGTCGAATGGCTGTCTCATAGTGTTACCAAAGACGGCCGGGTGTGAAGGGTGCTGTGGCTGACCTTTCAGCCACAAAATATAAGCAGCTGACAGGTATTGCCGCTGCACAGTCAGTGGTAGTTCGCCAGCCTCAGAATAAAGGCTGAGTACTGGACTTGTGTGGAACGCCCCAATGGACACCCAGTTGTCAGCGTGATGAACACTGTCCAGCATCTGTAGAGCAGATGGAGCAGCCAGGCGATATACGCTGCAGCCATAATTGAGACGGGATCGAACGAGTGACCGGTAAAGTCATAGCATCACTGTTCGATCTGCCTCAAAACCAGTTCCCTGCAGGCACCGCAGAATATTCACGGACCGAAGGCACTTAGCCTTCAGCTCCTTCAATTGTGGGACCCATGTCAGATGGCTGTCAAAACGGAGACCAAGAAACCGAGCCACCTCTACAACTGGAAGGAGGCAGCCATTCAAGGTAAGCTGAGGCTCAGGGTGGAGCCCTCGCTTATGACAGAAGTGCATGACCATTGTCTTGTCAGGAGAGAACTTATAGCCACGTGAAGTGGCAAACTCGTGGGCACTATTGAGTGCAAGTTGCAGCTGACGCTCAATTCTGTGCATCATGGCAGCCTGGTACCTGATAGAAAAGTCGTCCACAAAGAGGGACGACTTCACTGGGGGGGTGAATGGAGGATGGTATGCCATTCACTGCAACAGCAAAGAGCGTCACACTCAAGAAACTCCCCTGTGGGACACCATTCTTCTGCAGGAAGGCTGAGGAGTAGGTGTTACCCACACGCACTCTGAAGGTCAGTTCGGACAAAAAGCTATGGAGGAAGAGGGGCAGATTACCCCTGAGCCCCCACTGGTGCAAGGTCTCCAGTATACCATGGCACCATGTGGTATCATATGCATTCTCCACATCAAAGAAGACAGCCACTAAGTGCTGTCTTTTGATTTTTTTTTGTTTTGTTGGGGCTTTAGGGCCCATCAACTACAAAGGTCATTAGGGCCCAGAAAGACACATCACCATGGTAGGGGTGTAAATGGCCATCCCACCATGATGGCAATAAAAAGGGCAAAAGGCCAATAAAAGTAATAACAATAAAAAGGCAAAAGCCAAAACAGACATATAAATAAAGGCAAAAGCCAAAAACAGACATATAAAAGGCAAAAGCCAAAACATACATAACAATAAAAGTGGCAAAAGCCAAAATAGAGAGAAGAATAAATGTGGCAAAAGCCAAGACAAACACAGGGATAAAAAGGCAAAAGCCGAAACAGACAGAATAATAATTGTGGCAAAAGCCAAAAAATACATTACAATAAATGTGGCAAAAGCCAAAAAGAATACAGAAAAAAAGGCAAAAGACATATAATTCAAAAATAATTAAAAACGGTGTCGAAAAGGAATGGCATAGACTTCAAATTTTGTGAAAGAGGCCAGCTGCTTTCACAAATACTAGCGAGCTCTCCACTGCCTGAGGGTTATCCCCAAGTGATGTGGAGAGCTCTGCGCTGACTCCAAGTCACCATCTAAGTTCTCGGTATCTCTCACAGTGACTAAAGACGTGTGCCGCTGTGAAAGGCTCCCAACAGAAGTCACACCCTGGCTGATCCTCACCCCTTAGAATGTAATAGTGGGTGAGGAAGGTGTGACCAATTCGCAGCCAAGCAAGCACAACCTCCTCCTTCTGCGATTGGCGGCACGAGGACACCCAGTGCACTGGAGTTTCCTTCAGTGTGCGGAGTTTGTTTGTGGTCTCTGCAAACCACTGGGCCCGTAATTTGTCGTGGACGGCCCACCGCACCATCAGGAGAGCGTCGGAGGAGGGGACAGCAGAGTCAGGTATTTCTGGCATGTGGGCCACCTGACGGGCATGGACATCTGCCACCTCGTTGCCCACGATGCCAACATGCCCTGGGACCCACATAAACAAAACTGTCTTGCCCTGCTTACGAATCACAAGCAGCAATCTGTGCACACCCTGGACGATGGCATGTCTGCCATACAGGGTGTGCAACAGCTGAAGGGAGCATAGGGAGTCAGTCGCAACAACAAAGTGTCTGTAATGCAATACTTGGATGAGTTCCAGTGCCCTGTGCAGAGCTGTGACTTCTGCAGTTAAGACACTGGCAATGCCTGAAAGGCAGTTCCCTATGAGATGACCAGTTGTAAAGACTGACCAACCCACATTGGAACCATCCTTCGACCCATCCGTGTAAATAAAATCATGGCCTCGATAGGTCCAAGAGAGGCGTCCGAACTCTTGTTGGTACAATGACCTATCGGTACTGGTTTTGGGTAAGTCTGCCAGCATTAAATTTAAACTTGGCTCTGGCACTGTCCAGGGCAGCACAGAGGCCGGCAGTACAGGCGGCACCCTAGGTAGAGTCACACCCAGGCCATCAAGACAGTCCATCCAATGCACACCGAATCGAGGGGGAACCCCATGGCGGCAGTTGAATGGCCGTCTCACAATGTCACTAAAGACGGCTGGGTTTGTAGGGTGCTGTGGCTGACCTTTCAGCCGCAAAATGTATGCAGCTGCCAGGCACTGCCGCCGCACAGTCAATGGTGGCTCACCAGCCTCAGCATAAAGGCTGAGTACTGGACTTGTGCGGAACGCCCCAAAGGACAACTGGATGCCAGCGTGATGAACAGTGTCCAGCATCCGGAGAGTAGATGGAGCGGTCAGGCCATATATGCTGCAGCCATAATCTAGATGGGATCGAACGAGTGATCTGTATAGGCGAAGCATAACCGTTCGATCTGCCCCAAAACCAGTTCCCTGCAGGCACCGCAGAATATTAAGGGAGTGAAGGCACTTAGCCTTCAGCTCCTTCAAGTGCGGGACCCATGTCAGACGGCTGTCAAAACGGAGACCAAGAAACCGAGCCGCCTCTACAACTGGGAGGAGGCGGCCATTCAAGGTAAGCTGAGGCTCAGGGTGGAGCCCTCGCTTACGACAGAAGTGCATGACCATTGTCTTGTCAGGGGAGAACTTATAGCCACGTGAAGTGGCATACTCGTTGGCACTATTGAGTGCCAGTTGCAGCTGATGCTCAATGCTGTGCATCGTGGCAGCCCGGTACCTGATTGAAAAGTAGACCACAAAGAGGGACGACTTTACCAGGGTGTGAATGGAGGATGGTAGGCCATTCACTGCAACAGCAAAGAGCGTCACACTCAAGATGCTCCCCTGTGGGACACCATTCTGCTGCAGGAAGGCCGAGGAGTAGGTGTTACCCACACGCACTCTGAAGGTCCGTTCGGACAGAAAGCTATGGAGGAAGAGGGGCAGATTACCCCTGAGCCCCCACTGGTGCAAGGTCTCCAGTATACCATGGCGCCATGTGGTATCATATGCCTTCTCCACATCAAAGAAGACAGCCACTAAGTGCTGTCTTTGGATTTTTTTTGTTTTGTTGTTGCTTTAGGGCCCATCAACTACAAAGGTCATTAGGGCCCTAGAAAGTCACATTACCATGGTGAAGGTGCAAATGGCAATCCCACCATGATGGCAATAAAAAGGGCAAAAGGCCAATAAAAGTAATAACAATAAAAAGGCAAAAGCCAAAACAGACATATAAATAAAGGCAAAAGAAGACAGCCACTAAGTGCTGTCTTTGGAGAAAGGCCTCATGTACTGCAGTCTCCAGTGAGATCAGATGATCCACCGAAGACCTGCCAGCACAGAAGCCACATTGGGCATCGGCAAGAAGGTGGTGCCGTTCCAGATACCACACCAGGCGCCAATTCACCATTCGTTCAATAGTTTTGCAAAGACAGCTCCTCAATGAGATGGGTCTATAATTTATTGGAAGGCTACTATCCTTCCTAGGATTTTGCAGTGTGATTATAGTAGCCTCTCGCCAACCTGCAGGGATTTCATGATTTAATACCTCAAGGAAGTATCCAACGCCTTTCTCTGGAAGGTGTCTGAGCATTTGATAGTGGATGCTATCTGGCCCAGGGGCAGAATCCCTGGCTCTTGCTAGAGCTGCCTGGAGCTCCCAAGGGGTAAATGAATTGTTATACCCCTCGGCGACACTACCAGTGAAGTTCAGTGGATGGCGTTCTGCAGCCTGCTTTCGGTTTTGTAATGTTGCCGTGTAGTGCTGGGAACTGGAGATGGCTGCAAACGTCCATCCCAGTTCCTCAGCCACCTAACACAGCAGAAGGCAATGTCTTCCTTTTACAAGGAGACCTGAGCCACATGATGGTAAATATCTGCCTTGGATCTTCCTCAGCGTTTCCCAGACTTTCTTGGAGGGCGTGTGATGGGTGAGTGAGGAGACGTACTGACTCCATGAGGAGTGCTTGGCCTCCCTGATCACCCATCGTGCATATGCCCAGGGTTGGAGAAAGTTGATATGGTTGGACTTAAGTAGGACAAGATTGGAAGCAGCAAAGGGCTGGTTGGCGAGCCTTAATCGCACTCCGACAATCCTCCATCCACCATGGCACCCGTGCTTGTGGTAAGTTACACGAGCTCTGGGGGATGGACGCCAATGCTGCCCCGACCACCACATCTGTGAAGTGACTCACTAGGTCGTTTACCCCATCAAAATTACACAGTGGGCGAAAGTTGATATGGGGGTCGAACTCCTCCCAGTCTGCCTGAAGCAGACATCACCATGGTGGGTGCTGGGGTAATGCCCCATCTCCACTGCTAATCCTGATGGGGAAGTGATCGCTTCCACAGGGGTCTGACAAGACCTCCCTCTGCAAACCTGGTGCCAACCCAGGAGAGCAGATGGAAAGGTCAATGCATGACAGGCCGCCAGTGGCAGTCATCATATGTGTGGGGGCACCTGTGTTGAGAACAATGAGGCCATTGTGTGACACCCATTGTTCCACAAGGTGCCCTTGGGTGTTGTGACTGCCCGAACCCCATTGCGGATTATGGGCATTAAAATCACCCATAATCAAGAAGGGTCTTGGAAGCTCGGTGCTGATGGAGTCGAGGTCTGCCCACGGGATATCAATCCCAGGTGGCATGTAGAGGTAACATAGAGTTGTGGGCACAGCCAGTTGCAATGAGACCACCACTGCTTACAGAGGCATCTTCAAAGCCACTGGCACATGCATGCACCCATTCAGGATAAGGATAGCTACCCCTCCCAAGTGTGGCTTCCTTGCTGCCTTGTGTCTGCATATACAGTGTACCCCCATAACGACCTGGGGGTATCACTTCAACGCAGAATCTCCTGGAGGGAGATGCAGACAGGGTTGTGCCTTGAGATCATCAGTTTGATCTCGTCCCTCTTGTGGGAAAACCCTCGACAATTCCATTGTAGGAAATTTACCATCAAGTGGACTTAGGCGGCTTGTTTCTATTCCTCCCTTTTCTATGTCCCACTGCAGAAAAGAGAGGGACGCCTTCAATTGGTTCGTCCTTCTCCTTCTCTAAGGAGGAATCCCCATTGTGCCCCACTTTGGGCATGAAACCACCCCGTGCTCTCTGCTGTTGGCCAGAGAGCTTGGGTGGACGAACCAAGGATACATGGCCCATGGCAGTAGTGGGGGGTGTTCTTACTATCTTGCCTCCTGTCCCACCCACCGCCCCCTCCGTGGAGGAGGTTGGCTTGGCTGGGACAGGGAGGGAGTAGTTTAAGGGAGATGCCTCTCTTTGATGAGTGGCATCAGGGGCCTCCAAAGAAGCTGGCACCGCCAATATTGGGGGGCCCATGCATGGGCCAGAGGCGGCGGTGGAGCCAAAAGAAGCCATGGAAATGGGATCAGGGTCCGTCTGGCAGCCAATGCTTGCACAGACTGGCACCCCATGGACACCGTGGGTCCGAGAGAGCATTAAACGGATGAGAGGGGGGAGCTGAGTTAGGGTGTCCGTCTAGGTTCAGAGAGAGGACACAGCAGCTGCCTTTGCAGCACCTGCATAGGACACTCCACGAGTGGAGGTCCCTGGCAAGGCTAGCAGCTGCCGTGCATCCAGAAAACTGATACCCTTCTGGACACGCAGCTCCTGGTCACGCATTCCTGCAGGCAAATAGGGCAATCCCGAGAAGAGGCGGGGTGGTTGCCCTTACAGTTTAAGCAGACAGGTGCAGTCTTACAAGGTTCGGGGGAGTGGTCACCCTGTCCACAAGTGCTACACATGGCCTTGGCAGAACACGAATTCTGCCCATGGCCATATCGCTGGCACTTGAAGCATCGATGCGGACTTGGAATGAAGGCTCATAAAGGCAAGCAGAGGTAGCCAGCCATTATGTACTCCGGCACCTTGGGGCTACCAAAGGTAGGCACCAGGTGTCAGATGGGCAGCATTCTCCATCCCGTCGGACCAAGGTGTGGCGCACAGCCACCACACCCTGGTTTCTGAGCTCCTCCACTATCTGCTCCTAGGAAGGATGTATGGATGGTTGTTGGACTGCACCCAAAATCTAAGATGCAGGAACATGCTTTGCATTGGCGGTGGAACCCTGCACCTTAAGTCTAAGAGGTCGTTGCCTCTTGTTAAGGCCAGGTGCCAATGCCATAGACGTCACAGGTTCGTTCCCTGATCCAGTTGGCTTACTAGGGGAACGTGGCCTCTTTGTTGGAGCAGTACATGTCTCCATCAGCTCAGTGGCAGCTGGATCACTCAATTGGGTGGGACCGAGCCCGCCATCTTCCGGCTCAACACAAGTCAATGAAACTAAAGAAGGGGGAGGGGTTGGGATATTTGTTAGGCCCCCTGCCTTTGGGTTATATTTGCCATAATTTGAGATAATTATGTTTTTGCTGTCCGCAAGTCTTACCCACCACATGGAGCCCTACACAGGGACGCCCATTTGGGTCGTTGAGACTACTCAGACAGGATACCGTTAGGGTGGCATAATCACCGAGTACCAGACCATTGGCATCGGGGTTGACTGCCGGTCCACTTACAGTCACCCTAGGAGGCATAACCACTTATGCGCCCCCAGCTGATTGACCAAGACCGAGCTACTGCCTTGGCCTCCCGTTTTCCCTGGAAGCTGTGGCCAAAGTGATGTTTTGGAGGCTGTGGGTTTCAACCCTAGTCCTCGAAGTCTGTCAGCCCCCTCACCAGTGTGGAGTGGCTAAGAGACATCGCAGGGCATGTACCTCCTCAACCACCAGGATCCACTTTTCCCTGGGTATGGGTCTCCAATCACGGCAAAAACGCAGGTAGGCATTTGTTTATGGTCACCTCATTGAGGAGCCTACATCGACCAAGTACAAGTCAGACCGAACACTGGAACAACCACGATGTTGGTATCGTCCTGTCCATAACACATCATAGACAAGGACGACAGTGGTGTTGTCCAGACTGTGGCAGGAGAAGGTAACCCCTTTTAGTCTCCATTTATGACATGCAGGTATGCAGTGTGTCTATTCTACCCTGGGCACACATGGGTATCCATTATGGAGGAACAATGCTTCTGGCTAATGACTTTTTAAAAATTTCTAACTAAGTAACAGCTAATAATCCCAGAAAGCCATTCCAGAATTAATGGTGAAACACAATCAGGGTTCATGGCCTGATATACTGGTAATTTACTCAGTAGCTGCTTAATTCCTGCTATTGTAATAATAACCTCATCCATTCCTTCTGGCAAATCGCTAACAAATTCTGGCTGGCAGTTGTTTCTACTGGTTGCATAGCATTTTGCAAATGCATTATTAAAAACGTTGGCAATCATGAGACTATCTTTGACTAAATTTCTTTGAACCATCCTTAACCACTGTATCCCTATCTCCCTCCTTCCTGCACCTCTTTATAT
>JAAFCE010009123.1:3155944-3171228 GCA_013389805.1 Trigoniulus corallinus | reverse complement strand
ATGTCATATATGAGAGAAAATAACGCACAAAATGGATTTTCCTATTGATTTCAATGGAACATCTCCAAATTTCTTTTTGCTATACCTCAATTTCTATTAATGCTACAGCCATACCATTTTCCACATGATTGGATTATACATTTCCAACATTCTAGGTAAAAAAATATGATTCTATTATTTAGAGGAAAGAAAATATCGGACAAAGTGTGTTTTTATACTGATATTGAAAAAAACTTCATATTTCTTTTTGATATGTCTTTATTTCTATTAAATCTGCAGCCATGCTGTTTTGTTCATAATTGGAGTACCTCATTCTCTACATTCTTGCAAGAATGTACATTTCTACGTGGTATAAGAGAGAGAATATCGCACAAAGTGTGATTTCTCATTGATTTCATTGTAAAAACTCAATTTTTCTTTCTGCTATATCTCAATTTCTATTAAAGTTACAACTTTGCGATTCACACATGATTGGAGAACATCATTCCCTACATTCTTGAAAAAATTTAAGTTCTATGTTGTATACGAGAGAAAATATCCCACAAATTATGATTTGCTATTCATTTCAATGTAAAACTGCATTTTTTTTGCTATATTTCATTTTCTATTAAAGCTACAGACATGCCGTTTTGTACATTATTGGAGTACCTAATTCCCTACATTCTCAGAAAAATTAACAGTTCTAGGTTGCATAGGAGAGAAAATATCACACAAAGTGTGTTTTCCCTTTGATTTCAATATAAAAACTCCATTTTTTCTTTTTCATAAAAATTTACAGTTCTATGCTGTATAGGAGAGACAGTATTGTGCAGTGTAAAAACTCCATTTATCCTTTTGCAATATCTGAATTTCTTTTAAAGCTGCGGTCATGTCGTTTTGCGCATGAATGAAGTAAATTATTCCCTATATTTTCGCAAAAATTTCCAGTTTGATGTTTTATAGGAAAGAAATAACCGCACAAAGTGTGTTTTCCCAATGATTTCAAAATTAAAACTCCATTTTTCTTTTTGCTATTTCTCATTTTCTATTAAAGATACAGTCATTTTGTTTTGCACATGAGTGAAGTACCTCATTCCTTACATTCTGGCAAAAATTTACAGTTATATGTTGTATAGGAGAAAAAAATTGCACAGAGTGTGTTTCCCCTTTAATTTCATTTTTTCTTTTTGCTATATCTCAATATCTATTAAAGCTGCTAATATGCTGTTTCACACATGATTAAAGTACATTATTCCCTACATTCTTCCCTACATTCTCACATTATTCCCTACATTCTATGTTTTATAGGAGAGAAAATATCACACATAGTTTGTATTCCTATAGATTTCAATGTAAAAATTTAATTTTTCTTTTTGCTATATCTCAATTACTTTAAAAGCTGCACAAGCCATTTTGCACATGATTGCAGTAACTCATTTCCTGCATCCTTACAAAAAATTACAGTTCTATGTTGTATAGGAGAGAAAATATCGAAATAAAGTGTGTTGTTCCATTGATTTCAGTGTTAAAACTTCATTTTACTTTTGTCTTTATCACAATTTTTATTAAAGCTAGAGCCATGCTGTTTTGCACATGATTGGATTACCTCATTCCCTACATTCTCACAAAAAATTACATTTCTATAATGTGTAGGAGAGAAAATATCGCACAAAGTGTGTTTTCTTCTTGATTTATGTTTTTAAACTCCATTTTTCTTTTTGCTATAGCTCAATTTTTATTAAAGCAACGTCCATTCCGTTTTGCACATTATTGGAATACCACATTCTTAACATTGTGGTTAAAAGTTATTATGAATAGTAAAGAAATATTCGCACAACGTGAGTTTTCCCATTGATTTCAATTTTAAAAACTCTATTTGTCTTTCTGCTATATCTCAATTTCTATTAAAGCTACAGATATGCCGTTTTGCACATGATTGAAGTACCTCATTCCCTAAATTCTCACAAGAATTTCCAGTGCTATGTTGTATTGAAAGAAAATATCACACAAAGTGTGTTTTCCCATTGATTTAAATTTTCAAAACTCTATTTGTCTTTCTGCTATATCTCAAGTTCTATTAAAGCTACCGCCATGCCGTTTTCCACATGATTGGAGTACCTTATTCCCAAAATTTTTTCAAAAATTTACTGTTCTATGTTGTATAGGAAGGAAAATATCTCACAAAGTGTGTTTTCTTATTGATTTTAATGTAAAACCACATTGTTCTTTTTGCTATTAGTCAATTTCTATTAAAGCCACAGCCGTGGCATTTTCCACAAGATTGGCGTTCTTCTTTCATTACATTTTCACAAAAATTTACAGTTGTATGTTGTATAGGAGAGAAAGTATTGCAAAAAGTTTGTTTCCCTATTGATTTGAATGTGAAAACTGCATTATTCTTTCTGCTATATATCAATTTCTATTAAAGCTACAGACATGCCGTTTTGCACATAATGGGAGTACCTCATTCGCTACATTCTGCCCAAAATTTTTTGCTCTATGATGCATATGAAAGAAAATATCGCAAAAAGTGTTTTTTTCCTGTTGATTTCAATGTAATAACTGCTTTATCTTAATTTCTATTAAAGCTAAAGCCATGCCGTTTCACACAAGTTTTGGATACCTCATTCCCTACATTCTCAAAAAAATTTACTGTTCTTTTCTGTAGAGGTGAGAACATATCACACAAAGTGTGTTTTCCTATTGATTTCAATTGAAAAACTCTATTTTTCTTTTTGCTATATCTCAATTTCCATTAAAGCTACAGCGATGACATTCTGCACATGATTGGAGTACCATAAACTCAACATACTGATAGAAGTTATGAGTCTGTTATGTATAGGAAAGAAAATATCACAAAAAGTTAATTTTTCCATTGATTTCAATGTAAAATCTCCATTTAACTTTTTGCTGTATCTCAATTTCTTCTAAAGCTTCTGTCAAGCCATTTTGGTAATGATTGGAGTACCTCATTCCCTATATTCCTTCAAAAATTTACAGGTCTATGTTGTATAAGACAGAAAATATTGCAAAATGTGTGTTCTCCCATTAATTTCAAAGTAAATACTCCATTTTTCGTTTTGCTATATATCAGTTTCTATTAAAGCTACAGCCATGCCGTTTTTCACACAAATGAAGTATCTCATTCCCTACATTCCCCCAAAAATTTACAGTTTGATGTTGTATAGCAGAGAATATATCACACAAAGTGTATTTCCTATTGATTTCAATGTAAAATCTTCATTATTCCATATTTCAATTTCTATTAAAGCTACAGCCATGCCATTTTGCACATGATTGGAGTTCCTCATTCCCTACAGTCTCACTAAAACTTACAGTTCTATGTTGTATTGGAGAGAAGAAATCGCACAAAGTGTGTTTTCCCTTTAGTTTTTTGTTTTTTTGTTTGTGGCATTTACATCCCCTAAACAGGCGAACCCTTAGTTAGGGGATGGGGTTTAGGGAGGATACATCCACAGTCTAGGATCGATACACTGCTACATATAGTATATCATAATAAAGCAACTGTGTACCAAATGCAAGGTAGTAGAATAAATTCCAGCATAACTTATATCTAGAATTAATATGACTAAGAAGGAGGAAAATTCACAAACCATTATTCACTTTTCAAACTGAGAGATGAAAAAAAAACATCCTGTGGTCCAAAAAATGACCAAACCCAATAGAGGTTCAATAAACAAAAAGATAAAACACTGATAAAAATTCAATTTTCTTTTTGCAATTTCTCAATTTCTATTAAAGCTGCAGCCATGCCGTTTTGCACATGATTGGAGTACCTCACTTCCTACATTATTCCCCAAAAATTTACAGCTCTATGTTGTATAGGAGATAAAGTAACTCACAAAGTGTGTTTTCCATTTATTTCAATGAAAAAACTCAATTTTTTATTTTACAATACCTAAATTTCTATTAAAGCCACAGCCACGCCATTTTGTACACAATTAGAGTACCTCATTCGCTAAATTCTCACAAAAATTAACAGTTCTATGTTGTTTTAGAGAGAGGAAACCGCACAAAGTGTGTTTTTCCTTTGGTTTCAATGTAAAAACTCCATTTTTCTTTTTGCTATATCTCAATTGCTATTTAAGCTGCAGCCATGCTGCTTTGAACATGATTGGAGTACCACATTCCCAAAATTCTGGATAAAAGTTATGATTCTATAATCTATATATTAAAGAAAATATCGAAAAAACTGTGTTTTTCTATTGATTTTAATTTAAGAACTCCATTTTTCTTTTTGATATATCTCAATTTTAATTAAGGCTACAGCCATGCCGTTTTGCACATGACTAGAGTACCTCAATCACTACATTCTCTCAAATATTTACAGTTCTATGTTTTATATTGGGAAAATATCGCACAAAGTGTGTTTTCCTATTGTTTGCAATGTAAAAGCTCCATTTTTCTTTTTGCTATTTCTGAATTTAGAATTTAGATTTGCCGTTTTGCACACGATTGGAGTACCTCATTAACTACATTAAAACAACAATTTACAGTTCTATGTTGTATAGAAAAGAAAATATCACACAATGTGTTATTTCACATTAATTTCAAATTAAAATCTCTATTTTTTCTATATCTAAATTTCTATTAAAGCTACAGGCATGCCCTAATGCACATGATTAGAGTACCAATTTCAAAACAGTCTGGATAAAAGTTATGATTCTATTATTTATAGAAATAAAATATTGCACAGTGTGCTTTTCCATTGATTTCAATGTAAAAACTCCATTTTTCTTTTTGCTATATATCAATTTCTGTTAAAGCTAAAGTCATGCCATTTTGTTCATGATTGGAGTACCTTATTTCCTACCTTCTATAAAAAAATTTACATTCCATACAGCTGCACCACTCATTATTGATGGAGGTAATGGTGAGGGGTGAAGCTAGGACCCACCATGAAAGGTGAACCAGTAATTAGGTGGTGAAAGTTGCCACCAAATACACTTGAATTTCAGCAAATTATTAGCCAGGTCAACTGGGATTGGGAAGGGTCAGCAGATGCTATGTGGGACAAAGTGGCCAGGAAGATTACACAATGTGGAAATGCTTTGTTTGGCACAGCTAGAGTAGGAGGCTCATACTCAGGGAGATAGACTTCATTGTACAATGAGGAGGTGGAAGCTGCAATTCAACAGAAGAAGGCAGCATTTCATAGGTGGAAAGAGATTAGGTACCAGGGTTCAAAGGCAGAGTATATACAGGCAACGAATCATGCCAGGATTACTATTGCCCAGGACAAACACCAAACGTATGAGGGTTTATATTACAGCATAGAGACTAAAGAAGGTGAACGGGAAGCTTTTCGACAAGCCAAGACCCAAGATAGAAGTGGTAAGGATGTCTCCAGAGCCATAATGATCAAGGATGGGGATCTTGTGGTTTTATTCCGGCCAGAGGAGGTAAGGAAGAGGTGAGAGGAATATTACAACAATCTCTTAAACACAGATACCAGTGAAATGGTCATGAACAGCATCCCTGCCACCACATAAGCTGTGTACTTGGTGAGTATGGAAGTAATAGTCAGAGCCTTCGACAAGATTAATGGACACAAAACCATAGGTCCTGATAAGATTCCTATTGACGTTTTGCATTGCTTGAGGACCACAGGAATTGAATGGCTGGGTAAGCTTTTCACTAAAATAGCTGTGGGGACCAAATGCCATCTGCATGGCAGGAAAGTTGCATTCTCCCACTGTTCAAGGGCAAACGTAGAGGCATTAGGCTAATGAGCCATTCTATGAAGCTGTGGGAGAGGGTCATAGATTGTCACTTCAGAAATTGTATTAGTATATGAGGAAACCAGTTTGGGATTATGCCTGGTATTTTAACAATGCAACGCATCTTATTCTATGACAAATGGTTGAGAAGCATAGAGAAGTAAAGATGGACCTGCATGCAATCTTTGTGCATCTTGAGAAGGCCTATGGTAGTGGCCCATGATAGGTAGTAAGTGATGCTTTAAGAAGAAAGGGAGTGCATGAAGGGCATATCAGAATAATACAGGATATGTATGGTGGTTCCAGCACTAGGGTGATAACGGCATGGGGGAATACTGGTGGCTTCAAGGTGAAGATAGGGCTTCACCTAGGATCAGCTCTCAGACCATATCTATTTGCTTTGGCAATAGATGATCTGCTGACAGGAATAAGGGAGTTGGCCATCAGTTCTTGGTGTTTGCTGATGATATAGGAAGGTTAGAGGAGTCCCAAGTTGAGGTTCAACTGCACTTACAGGACATTACAACACCAATGCAAAGGAAGGGCCTAAAGGTGAACATAAAGAAAACAGAAAACTTAGCTTTCAATTGGAGTGGCCAGGACGAAGGGGATGTAGTTAATTAAGGATATGAGGTGCTACCAGCAGTGTGTGAGTTTAGGTATCTATGATCGGTAATTCAGAGCAAATCGACTTCAACGTTACCAAGAGAATCAATGCTGGATGGCTAAATTGGAGACAGGCAAGTGGGTACTGTGTGACTGCTGAGTCTCAATAATGTTGAAAGGTTGAGGTTACAAAACTGTAGTTAGGCCTGGAATGCTGTATGGATCTGAGTGCTGGGCAGTGAGGAAGAACCATGAGTGTAGAATGCAAGTGGCCGAGATGCGAATGCTGCATTACATGAACAGGGTGCTACAAGCTGACAGAGTCCAAGAAGAATATGTTAGAGGCAGCTTGATGGTGAGAGACATTGTGAAGATGAGAGAATATAGGTTTAGGCTGTATGGGCATGTGATGCAAAGGGGAGGAGGAGCTCATTCAGTATATTATGAGGCAACAGGTGGTGGGTGGCATCAAGAGTAGGGGGAGAAACCACCGGAGCAGGTGGTACAGAGGGATGAAAGCCTGTTTGGGGATAGATGGGAGCCATAGAGTACAACCCACAGACCCGAACCCACCATAGGCAAGACAAGGGTGTGATGATGAGGATGATGATGATGTTGTATAGGAGACAAAATTTTGAACCAAGTGTCTTCCCATTGATTTCAATGTAAAAATTTGTTATATCTGAATTTCTATTAAAGCTACAGCCATGCCACTTTGCACGTGATTGGAGGACCACATTCCATACATTCTGGCCAACATTTGCAGTTCTATCATGTACAGGAGACAAAATTCACAAAATGCGTTTTCCCATTAATTTCAATGTAAAAATTCAATTTTTCTTTTTTGCTATATCTCAACTTCTATTAAAGCTACAGCCATGCCATTTTGTACATGATTGGAGTACCTCATTCCATACATTCTCACAAAAATGTAAAGCTATATGTTATATAGGAGAGAAAATATCACACAAAGTGTGTTTTCTCATTGATTGCAATGTAAGAACTGCAAAATTCCGTTTGGCTATATCTTAATTTTTAATGAACCTACAGCCATGCCGTTTTGCACATGATTGGAGTATGTTATTACTTACGTTGTCGCAGAAATTTACAGTTCTATGTTGTAAGGGAGAGAAAATATCGCACAAAGTGTGTTTTTGATACTGATTTAAATGTAAAAATTCCATTTTTCTTTTTGCTATATCTCAATTTCTTAAAAGCTACATCCATGCTGTTTTGCATATGATTGGAGTACCGCATTCCCAACATTCTGGATTAAAGGTATGATTCTATTATGTTTAGGCTAGAAAATATCACACAAAGTGTGTTATCCCGTTGATTTCAATGTAAAAACTCCATTTTTCTTTTTGATATATCTCAATTTCATTAATGCTACAGCGATGCCGTAGGCACATGATTGGATTCGACATGATTGGACCCTACATTCTCACAAAAATTTACAGTTCTATGTTGTGTAGGAGAGAAAGTAGCACACAAATTGTGTTTTCCCATAGATTTTAATGTAAAACCTCCACTTTTTACTTTTTCTTAATTCCTATTAAAGCTACAACCATGCCATTTTGAATATGAATGAAGTACCGAATTCCTAAAATTCTGGATAAAAGGTATTATTCTATTATGTACGCGAAAAAAATATCACACAATTTTTGTTTTCCCATTGATTTCAATGCAAAAACTACTTTTTTTCTGTTTGCGATATCTCAATTTCTATTAAAGCCACAGAGATGCCGTTTTGCACATAGTTGGAATACCTCATTTCCTACATTC
Organism: Trigoniulus corallinus; assembly: GCA_013389805.1. Lineage (NCBI taxonomy): Eukaryota > Metazoa > Arthropoda > Diplopoda > Spirobolida > Trigoniulidae > Trigoniulus > Trigoniulus corallinus. The sequence continues at coordinate 3,163,117 of JAAFCE010009123.1, read as the reverse complement.
TCGTTAAAATTTAGAGTTCTATGTTGTATTGGAGAGTAAATATCGCTAAAGTGTGTTTTTCCAATGATTTCTATGTAATCACCCCATTTTTCGTTTTGCTATATCTTAAATTCTATTAACTCTACAGCCATGCTGCTTTGCACATGATTGGATTTTCTAAGTTACCTACATTCTTACAAAAATTTACAGTTCTATGTGCTATAGGAGAAAAAATATCTCACAAAGTGTGTTTTCCATTAATTTCAATGTAAAAACTCCATTTTTCGTTTTGCTATATCTCAATTTCTATAAAAGCCAAAGCCATTCCGTTTTGAAAATCATAGGATTTCCTCATTCCCTACATTCTTGCAAAAATCTACAGTACAACTTTTGTATTGGAGAGAAAATATCACCCAAAGTGTGTTTTCTCATTGATTTCAATGTAAAACTCCATTTTTCGTTTTGCTATATCTCAATTTCTATTAAATCAAAAGCCATGCCGTTTTGCACATGATTGGTGTATCTCATTCCCTACATTCTTGCAAAAATTTACAGTTCTATATTGTCAAGGAGAGAAAATATGGCACAATGTGGTTTTTTTCACATTGATTTCAACATTAAAACTAAATTTTTCTTTTTGCTATACCAAAATTTCAATTTAAGCTACAGCCATGCTGTTTTGCACATAATTGGAGTACCTCTATCCATTCATTCTTGCAAAAATTAAGTTCTATGTTTTATAGGACAGAAAGTATCGCCCAAAGTGTTTTTTCCTTTCATTTCAATTTAAAAACTTCAATTTTCTTTCTGTGATATGCCGTGTGACTCCAATCATATGCCGTTTTGCATATGATTGGAGTACCTCATTCCCTACATTCTCGATAAAATAAATGTACAATGTTGAATAGTAGAGAAAATGTCACACAAGGTGCGTTTTTCTATTGATTCCAATGTAAAATCTCTATTTTTTGCTATATCTTAATTTCTATTAAAGCTGCAGCTATGCCCTTTTGCACATGATTGGAGTACCACATTCCCTACATTCTGCGTTTTCCCATTGATTTCAGTATAAAAACTTAATTTTTCTTTTTGCAGTATCTCAATTTCTATTAAGGCTACAGAAATGAAATTTTGCACATGATTGGAGTACCACATTCCCTACATTCCTTTACAACATTTGTTTGTCTATTATGTATAGGAAAGAAAATATCGCACATGGTGTGTTTTGCCATTGATTTCATTGGAAAAACTTCATATTTCTATTTGCGACATCTATATTTCTATTAAAGCTACAGCCATGCCGTCTTGCATTAGATTGTAGTACTTCATTCCCTACATTTCTTAAAAAATTTACAGTTCTTTGCTGCATTAGGGAGAAAATATCACAGAAAGTCAGTTTTCCTATTGATTTCATTGTAAAAACCATTTTTCTTTTTGCTATATCTTAATTTCTATTTAAGCTACTGCTATGACGTTTTGCACAAGATTGGAAAACCTCATTTCTAACATTCTTGCAAAAATCTACATTTCTATGTTGTATAGTAAAGAAAGTATCGCCCAAAGTGTGTTTTTCCATATATATGTTAATGTAAAAACTCCCTACATTCTCATAAATATTTACAGTTCTATGTTGTATGGCAGAGAAAATATTGCACAAAGGGTTTTTTTCCTTTTATTTTAATGTAAAAACTCCATTTTTCTTTTTTCTATATCTCAAATTCTATTAAAGCTGCTGCCAGGCCGATTTGCGCATGATTGGATTAGCACATTTTTACATTCTGGCTAAAATTAGCAGTTCTATTGTATGTAGGAGATAAGATGCTCAAAGTGCGCTTTCCCATTGATTTCAATGGAAAAAACTCCATTTTTCTTTTTGCTATGTCTCAATTTCCATTAATGGTGTACCATGAATTACTTGAATTCTCAATAAAATGTACAATTCCTTTTTGTGTAGGAGAGAAAATATCACAAAAAGTGTGTTTTCCTATTGATTTTAATTTAAAAACACCATTTTTCTTTTTGCTATATCAAATTTCTAATAAAGCTATTGCCATGTCGTTTTGCACATGATTGGAGTACCACATTCCCAACATTCTGGATAAAAGTAATGATTCTATTATGTATAGGAAATAAAATATTGCCCAAAGTGTGTGTTCCCATTGTTTTCAATGGAAATACTTCATATTTCTTTTTGTTATATCTCAATTTCTACTAAAGCTACAGCCATGCGTTTTTAACATGATTGGGGTACCTCATTTCCTACGATCTCAGAAACATATACATTTCTATTTTTTATGTGAGAGAAAATTTTGCACAAAGTGTATTTTCCTATTTATTTCAATGTAAAAACTATATTTTTCTTTTTGCTGTATCTTATTTTCTTTTAATGCTTTAGCCATGCAGTTTTCCACATGATTGGAGTACCTCATTCCCCACATTCTTACACAAATTTGCAGTTTTATGTTGTGTAGGAGATAGAATATTGTACAGTGTGTTTTACTATTGATTTCAATGTGAAAACTTAATTTTTCTTTTTGCTATATCTCAATTTCTGTTAATGCCACAGCTATGCCATTTTGCACATGATTGGAGTACCTTATTCCAACAATTCTCACAAAAATTTACAAATCTATGTTGTATAGGAGAGAAAATATCACACAAAGAGTGTTTTCTCATTGATTTCAATGTAAAAACTATATTTCTTTTTTATATATGTTAATTTCTTTTAAAGCTACAGCCATGCCGTTTTGTGCATGATTGGAGTACCACATTCTCATCATTTTGGATATAAGTTATGATTCTATTATGCATAGGAAAGAAAATATCACACAAAGTGTGATTTTTCATTGATTTCAATTAAAATCTCTATTTTTCTTTTTTGCTATATCTCAATTTCTATTAGAGATACAGCCCAGCCGTCTTGCTCATAATTGGAGTTCCTCATTCCTGACATTCTCACAAAAATTTACAGTTCTATAATGTATAGGAGAGAAATTATCGCACAAAGTGTTTTTTTTTTCATTGATTTTAATGTAAAATCTACATTTTTCCTTTTGCTATATCTCAATTTCTATAAAGCTGCAGCCATGCCGTTTTGCATGAAGTTGGAGTACCACATTCCCAACATTCTTGTTAAAATTTGTATTTCTATTATGTATAGGAAAGAAATATTTGCACAAAGTGTGTTTTCCCATTGATTTTCTTTTTGCTTTATTTCAATTTCTATTAAATCTTCAGCCGTGCCATTTTGCACATGATTGGAGTACCTCCTTCCCTACATTCTTGTAAAAACTTACAGGTCTATGTTTTATAGTTTAATTTTAAATTATTGCTTATCATCCACTGTGACAGGTAATGCCCTTAAGAAGTGGATGAGGCTACCCCTAACCATAAATAGTGGCACTTAAGATTTGTTTTGACAACCATAGAAAGTGGGAATGCTAATATTTTGTTAGAAGAAGCAATGTATAAGTGCAGAAAATGAAAATAAATGTGCAGTTTGCATAACCAGTGCATGGATATAATAAGAATGTAAAATATCAATTAGGAGAAAAAAATATTGTAAACCATCAATAAAATGATTTTGCCATATTTCTGAAAGTAATCCAAATATAGTATAAATTAAAACTCATTCAATAATTTATCATAGGTCTTTAACGATTAGATAACATAGACTGTATCTTCCTCTTTAATGCAGTCCTTTTTAATTGTAGGTCATTAACTGATAGAGCTAAGGAATTAAAATCTTTTTGGGCTAGTTGGAGTGGATGTTTAGAGTTCCCAACGCCCGATGTTTAGAGTTCCCAGAATGCCGCCCTGGCACAAAAATTTCTAACTCTGCAAACAAATTTGGATAGTCCACTTGATTTGCCCATAACAATTGGATCCAAATGATGAGATTATAAATTATGAGCTTTTCAAGAGGTAAGACTGATCCTTCCCCTTGATTATTGTCATTGGCACCAGTAATTGAGTTTAAAAGCCATATGGCCTTATTGTGCAGTATATGTCATTTAGCATATTGTGAATGACTAGAAACAGACCAACATATTATACCATATGTGGTAAAGGGAATGATTAATTTTCTGAATAGGGAGGCACATAAAGCTGGGAAATTATTCATGCCTTTTACATAACAGAGGGCATGATAAGCCCTTCTCACATTGAAGTATAGGTGGTGAAGGTGTGAGCTAAATGTTAGCCTTGTGTCCATATATAGTCCAAGGTCCTTCACAACTGTGCATTGTGGTAGGGGGATATGTTTCAAGACATTTCATAGTTTACAGAAAGATTATTATGAAGTAGTCATAACTCAACCTGATGCAGAGCTTGATTTAATATTGTGGCTGATTGGGCATCTAAAATCTCCTTCAGCAGCATATTATCATCAGTGAAGGCTAAGCAATCTACCTCTGGAGATATGTTGAAGTATTAATCATTCATATAAATATTGAAAAGTAATGGACTCAGAACACTCCCCTGGGGTAATCCAGCCTTTTGCTCATAAGGGCTGCTATTTACAGTATTTGCAAATTTGAATATAATTGAGTCTTAAAGATAGATAACTGTTGATGAATTTCACTAGATCACCAGACACACCATAACTCTCCAGCTTCATCATTAAAAGAGGGATGCACACCCTGTCGAAAGCCTTGGATAGATCTAGATATAACACATCTACTCGTTGTCTATTCTGAAAAGCTTTATTTAAAATATCAGCCATTACCAACAAGTTAGTTTTAGTAGATTTCCCATGGCAAAATCCATGTTGTGCTTAGTGCAAAAAATGTGCACTCTATTTAACTAATTTTGTGTGGATTACACATTTCAAAGTCTTCACTATTGGAGAGATAATGGAGATAGGGTGGTAGTTTGATAGTTCTTGATGAGATCCCTGCTTAAATATTGGGACTACATAAGCAGACTGCCATTCCAGGGGCACAAAGTGGTGATGCAAACCAAATGCAAATAACTTGGCCAATGTGTATGCAAATATCTCTCTGTATGACTTTAGGATTATTTGTGGAACACCATCAGGGCCTATTGCAAATGATGGTTTCAATCTACCAAGAGATTGCCAGACTTCAGTGGATGTTATTGTATTTAAGTCCAATGCATCACCACCTTCTGGTATTTGGAAAGGATAAGTAGTGGAATCCCTACTTGCAGCCATCTTACTAGATATATTATCATAGTGGTTGCAGAACAATTCAGCTATACTTATGGGATCAGATGTTAGTTGGCCTTGTGCTGATAACATTAGAATTGAGGGTCCTGCACTAGTCAATTGCCTGTATAGTGTCCAAAAAGCCTCTGGTTTATGTCACTTTGGTATCAAATTTGAAAAAAAAGTTATGTCGATCACATAAAAGCATCTATTTCACTTTAGTCCTAAGGGTAGAGAAGTGGTGCTTTGAAAACTGTGATGGATAATATTTATTACATGAATACCAGCAAAGTTTTTATTTTATATGCCTAATCAGTTCTTGACTGAACCGTACAGGATAACAAGGGTACCTTCTAAATGACTGCCTGAATGGTATGCAAGCTGAGATAATGGAGTGGAGGTCACTATAGAACTTTTTAACTGGCAGACCAGGGTCAGACTTATACCATTCATGCCACCACTGGAAATTACTGAGTGATCTGTACAGCTGCATAAAATCCCTATGCATCCAGTCAAAGGTCAAGTTACTATCTATTGGCTCAGAATGCCAATGTTGGTAGCTATCCACTTCCAGGGTCATTAGTAGTGCTGGGTGGTAATGGTCTAATTTTGATAGTGACATTACCTCCTCAACTCTGCAAGGCAGATTCAAAATACAAAGATCAAGTAGATGATTCATTGAATTATAAAAAAAGTTTAACTGCCTCAGCTTAGTAAAGGAAGATAATGCAATTAGATAGGTCGCTTTGGATGACTGGGTGGATCCATTATATGCTGGTATCTGGCCCATCTAATTATAAGGGGAGTATTGAAATCCCCTATGACTAATACTGATGAGTGGTCCACCAGTTGTGTGGCCAGGTAGTCTACAAGTGTTGTAAATGATGAAGACTTTTGAGCAGGGGAGTAGTGACAAGCAACCAGGGTTACTGGCCTATGACATGGCTGTGCTAAAGACATAGCTAATATGTAATTCTGCCTGCATATGCTGGCGACCAAATGTCACTTTTGTATCAAATTTGACAAAAAGTGCACTTTATTCCTGCCTTGTTTATTTTGATTAACAGCAACTCCTCCGGCATAAGAGACAGCCAGCTCAGATAGCCAGGTCTCTGTTAGCACAATCACATTCGACAAAAAATGGTGTACTCTTTGACCTCAAACTTTGTACATTTTGGTAATAGTGTCTAATACCAGAAATAAGTGCCATCAGTTTAGGTCTTCATTGGGACTGTCCTCTCTCCCCTTTATGGCCTGAGATACAGTCTTTACCCCCAAAGGCAAACTTTGTAATTCTGATTTTAATTTATTAAGAATCACGTCCTCATGCTTCTTTCCAACAAACCATTTTACTAGGGAATAATTTGGCCACAAATCAGTGGCCAATAGGGTATTAGGATTATTTCACAAATAACTAACTATGAATGTAGTGTAAGTTTTGCATTTTGTTTTCAATTGGGTTATTTGACCAAACTGTCCTTTTCTGTATTCCTGTAAGTGATTGTATAAATGTTGGCACGATACATGGGGACACAGTCATTAAATGAAAATTCTGGTGGAATGGAGTTTAGGTTGTGCACAGAAAATCAGAAAGTTGCCCATGCCCATTACCACAGATTGGACAGGCTGTGACTAGGGAGAGGGACAGGTCATATGGTTTGGCAAAATACCATCACTGGCAAATCCATGGGTACATCACTGCCCAGCCTTCCCCTCACCTTTTTGGGTGCTCTCCTAGAATTTACCACCCCTGCCACAATATCAGCAAACATCTTAGCTCCCATTTGTGGCTTTGGCATCACTTATAAATAGTGGTGAAGATCTTGTATATCCTGCTGTAAATTACTCAGCTCTTATGACCTCATTATTTGAGTTGATTTAACCCTTCACTACCCCTAAAATTCAGTAAAAGGGTGCATGCTATCTGCAATTAATGTAGTTATCAATACCGTAAGTTGTTGGATAAGCCTTGATGACAGGGCTTCTGGTTCTGATAAGATTTCAGGAGAAGCCATTCCTGCCCATCC
>JAAFCE010009123.1:3019237-3031107 GCA_013389805.1 Trigoniulus corallinus | reverse complement strand
ATATCACACAAAGTGATTTCTCCATTGATTTCAAACTAAAAACTCTATTTTTCTTGTTGCAATATCTCAATTTCTGTAAATATTTTTTGCACATGATTGGAGAACCTCATTCCCTGCATTCTAGCAAAATTTTACAGTTCTATGTTTTATAGTAGAGAAAATATCGCACAAAGTGTGTTTTCCTATTGATTTCAATACAAAAACTCAAATCTTCTCTTTGCTATATCTCAATTTATATTAAAGCTGCAGCCACATCTGCATGATTAGAGTACCTCATTTTCTACAAAATCACAAAAATTTACAGTTCTTTGTTGTATAGGAGAGAAAATATTGAATAAAGTGCGTTTTCCTATTGATTTCAATGGAAAAACTTCATATTTCTTTTAACTATATCTCAATGTTTATTAAAGCTACAGCCATGCCGTTTTGCAAATGATTTGAGAACCTCGTTCTCTACATTCTCAAAAAAATTTAGACGTCTATTTTCTACAGGAGAGAAAATATTGCAAAAAGTATGTTTTTTAATGGATTTCAATGTAAAAATTCCGTTTTTCTTTTTGCTTTGTCTCAATTTCTATTAAAGCGACAGCCATGCTTTGTTGCAAATAGTTTGAGTACCTCATTCCCTACATTCTTGTGAAATTTACAGTTATATGTTGAATAGGAGAGAAAAAATCGAACAAGTGTGTTTTGCCATTGATTTCATTGTAAAAGCTCTATTTTTCTTTTTGCTATATCTCACTTTCTACTTAAGCTATAACCATATCGTTTTGAACATGATTTGAGTTCTGCATTCTAATTCACGACACTGCAAGCAGCCTTATTTGGCAATAGAAAAATAAAGTTTTCACATTGGAATCATTGGGAAAACACACTTTGTGCCATATTTTTTATCCTATACAACATAGAACTGTAAATTTTAACGAGAATCTATGGAATGAAGTACTCCAATCATGTACAAAACGACATGGCTGTAGCTTTAATAGACACTTAGATATACCAAAAAGAATAATAGAGTTTTTACATTGAAATAAAAAAACGCAATTTGTGTTATATTTTCTTTCCACTACATAATAAAATCATAACCTTTGTCCAGAATTTTGGGAATAACGTACTCCAATAATGTGCAGCACGGCATGGCTTTAGCTTTAATAGAAATTGAGATATAGCTAAAAGAAAAATGAAGGTTTTACATTCAAATCAGTGGAAAAACACACTTTTTGAAATATTTTCTCTACATACAACATAGAACTGTAAATTTTTCTAAGAATGTAGGGAATGCACTTTTTGCGATATTTTCTCTCATATACAATATAGATCTGTATATTTTTGAAAGAATGTAGATAATGAGGAACTCCAATCATGTGCAATCCGGCATTACTGTAGCTTTGAAAGAAATTGAGATATAGCAAAAAGAAGAATGGAATTTTTCCATTGAAATTGATGGAAAATCACACTTTGTGGGATATTTTCTTTCCTATACATAATACAATCATAACTTTTATCCAGAATGTTGGGAATATGGTACTCCAATCATGTGCAAAACGACATGGCTATAGCTTTAACAGAAACTTAGATATAGCAAAAAGAAAAATGGAGTTTTTACTTTGAATTTAATTAGAAAACACACCTTGTGCAATAATTTCTCTTCTATAGAAAACAGAACTGTAAATATTTGTGAGAATGAAGGGAATAATGTACTTCGATCATGTGCAAAACGTCATGGATGTAGGAGCGGCGAGTTGCGTTGGACACACGACTTCTCTTCTGATATATGAAGTTAAGCAATGCAAGCCCAGTTAGTACTGACATGGGTGGTCACTTGGGAAAGCTGGGTACTGCTAAAACCCAATAATCATCGCATTACTGTAGTGTCTGGGCAGTTTATGCATTAGTACTATACAGTGGACGGGTCTCTAATGACCTTGTAGTTGATGGGACCTTAAACTCCAACATACAGACAAAGTCACGGATGCAACTTTAATAGAAATTGAGATATAGCAAAAAGAAGAATAAAATTTTTTAAATGAAATCAATGGGAAAATTCACTTTGTGCATTTTGTCTTCTATGCATCATAGAACTGCAAATTTTGGCCAGAATGTAGGGAATGTAGTACTCCAATCATATGCAAAACTGCATAGCTGCAGCTTGAATAGAAATTGCGAAATAGCATGTGATGATCATGCACTTATTCTTGTCACATGCATGCCTCCTATTTGATATTATTCAAATGTTTCAAATTTTAACATAGTTTATTAATTTGAATTTTAACTTCAAATTATGGAACGTTAAAAAGGAAAAATAGAATTAGGCAGTTTGGGTAAAAACAATCTGGTTTTGGGATTTGGTAGAGAGCAGTGGGTTGAATTTACTAACGTCTTAGAATATTAGTCATTTAACTTCATTATTACTTATCAAACATCTTAATCCTATTATTTGTTATCAAATTTGTGATATTACCTGTTATTACTCAAATTAAAAATATTTATTATCAACAAATGATTAAGTGAAGTTCAATGCTGCAAATTAAAAAAGGACACAACGGAATTGTGTGGATGGTCACATTAACAGTCACAAAATTAATTGGTGACCTGGACATCTTTAGAAAAATTAGCCAAAATGGCCGATAAAATTGTTGAAGTACTTGATCCATCATTACATTTAGCCCATGCACTACCAGTTACCACCAGTACTGCTCAAATATTTACTACAGTCCCACCACAACTGACCACCACAAGTGTCTCTACGATAGTGAATTGTCACTGCTAATTTCATGTTTAAATGAACTTTACCTCAAAATTAATTCTTTCTTTTCTGATCGCAAGCATTTTTATCATCAATGAGGTGCCAATTTCATAGTCGGTCACAGTTTCGAAGTCATCAGATAGAGAATCAGTATAGTGACCCCTCCTCATCAACTTCTGATCTATGCTGGTATCATCGTACTTATGGCAATGCAGCAAGAAAATTTAGACCACCCTGCTCCCAGGGAAACGGAGAGGCCCTTCATTCTCTGGGTTGAGGAATGAAGGAGGTCATGGCATAGGCCATTTATTTTTTGTTAAAGATGCATCAACTCAATTTTAATTTTTAATAGATACTGGGGCTGAGGTCAGTATTGTCCGAAGATCTCTAGTTGATCCTTCATCTACAACACCTCATGATTTCCATCTTTATGCTGCAAACAAATCTCCTATTAACACCTATGGTTCTCATCATTTGTGTGTCGATCTTGGATTGTGTTAGTAATTCCAATGGGATTTCATCACTGCTGATGTACCCAATGCTGTAATTGGAGCAGATTTTTTTGGCACATTTTAATTTATTTGTTGATTATGCAGTCAAGTATTGTGTGACAGGATTACTATGTGCATAGTTGGTGGTATTGCAGCATGTTCTCACATTCCATTCCAGCGTTTATCATCTATTACCCCTTCATTGGATGAGCTTTACAAATGGGTGTTGGAAAAATATAGGAGTATTACCATACCCAGACCATTTTCATGTCAGCAACCTCATGATGTTTAACATCACATCAAAACTACTTCTGTGCCGCTAAGTCATACTCATGTGAGGTTACTTGATCCAGCACAATTTGCTGCAGCCAAGCGTTAATTTCAAGCAATGCATGAAGCCTGGTTTATTTGCCCATCGTTGAGTCCTTGGTCCAGTCCACTTCACATGATGCCCAAAGTTAAATCCTGGAGAATTGTAGGAGACTTGTACCAGACCATTATCCGGTACCACATATAATGGAATTAAATTCCTGGCTCCATGGTACCTGCTTTTTTACTAAATTAGATTTAACTAAAGTGTAGGACCAAATTCTAGGAGCTCCTGAAGACATTCCTAAACTGGCCATCATCACTCCATTTAGCTTATTAAAATTTACCAGGATGCCTATTGTATTAAGAAATGAAGCACAGACATTTCAATGGTTTATGGACATGATTTTGGAAGACCTCCCATTCTCTTTTGTGTACATAGATGATATCATTATTGCCAGTTGTGATTTGGATCAACTCCTCATCCATGTCTGTCATGTATTTGAAAGACCCCAATGTTACGGTTTAACCAGCAAACTCACTCACGGCGTTCCCTTCGACGATTTTTCAGATTCATAAATTTTTTCATCGGTTCATCCCTAAGTTTGCTGCAGTACTGCAACCTCTAAATGATTTGTTGAAAGGACCATCACCCAGAAAATCCAAGCTGCTGTGGTCACAGTCAGCAAATGATGCCTTCAACAACATAAAAAACCCTTCTTTCAGATGCTCTTCAGCTTGTACATACAGACCCATCTCCACACTCTTTCATTGCCTTGTGCACCAATGCTTCAGATCTTGCAGCTGGTGCAGTACTTTAACAACTTGTGGAGGATGAGTGGCGTCCTTTAGGTTTCTTCTTCAAGGAATTTAAAGTGTCTGAAACCCATTATAGCACCTTTGGCTGTGAGCTTTTAGTGATCTATTTTGCTATCAAAAATTTTCGTTACTTTTTGGAGGGACGTCATTTCATCATATTTACTGATCACAAACCTTTGACACACTCTATGTTTACACATTTAGATCACCATTCACCTCATGAAGCATGTCATTTAGCCTACATTGCTGAATTTATGACAGACATACGTCATATTCAGGGTGCCAATAATTTTGTGGCTGATACATTCTCTAGGTCAATTATACAGTTTGTAGAAGATACTGCAGATGCAGTCACTCTTGAGCCACTTAAATCAGCACCAGAGTTGGATGAAGATTTTCAGCAAATCTTCAAGAACCCCTTGTCACTCAATGTTCAGTTGGTTCCTATTCCAGGTTCCAATATTAGCCTACATTGTGATGTGTCCTTGGCACGTCTTCGACCTATAGTACCTTCTTCTCTTCATCTAGCTATATTTGGTCAGCTTCATTGCTTAGCAAATCCAGGGATTTCCTCCACCCATCGCCTTATTTCTGAACGTTATGACTGGCCCTACTTAAACAGAGGTGCAGCAGAATGGACACGTTCACGCATGCAGTTCAAAAGAAGCAAAGTTTTTCACCAAATTTCTTCACCAGTTGGCACCTGCACTCTACCTTCTCCTCTTTTTAAGGAGATACACATCAATGTTGTGGGACCACTTCCTCCATCTAATGGCCAGCGTTTTTTACTTAAATGCTTTGATAGATTCACTCGATGGCCAGGGGCTATCGCAATACTTGATTCTACTGCCACTATACTTTCTTCTACTTTAATAATGAATTGGATTTTGTACTTTGGCATTCCATCCAAAATTATGACTGATAGAGGACGTCAGTTTGACTCTCTTCTTTTCACTACCTTGTGCCAAACCTTAGGTGTCCAGCATATTCAGACAACTTCTTATCATTGCTGTTCAAATGGGATGATTGAGCGTTTCCACAATCAAGTCAAGTCATCCCTTTAATTGACTGCTGATCCAACGCATTGGTGTTATTGATTGCCAAATATTGTTCTTGGATTGCATACTGTTGTGAAAGAAGATCTTAAGTCTACTCTGGCAGAGGTAGTTTATGGAACAACATTATGCCTACCAGGAAATGTCACTTTGCGATAAAGGATTAAAAATTCACCTGTTGATTTTATTCAATGATTACATTCTCAAATGCAATCATTGTTCCACAGACCTCGTCATCAGTCTTCCACATGTCGTATTTTTTATTATCCTGCTTAAGATGATGCAACTCAAGCTTTTGTTTGCTGTGGTGTTTATAATTATTCTTTGGATCATACATATGATGGTCCTTATAAAGTTTTGAAACGACATCATAAATATTTTACTCTCGACGTCAAGGGTCATCGTGATAATGTATCAATTGACTGTTTGAAACCAGCATTTCTGACAAAATTCAATCTGGATTAACATCTTCCTTCAACAGATTCAGCTTCATCCACACCTTCCATGCCAAGTGTCTTAACTAGACTATTTGCAAGGCATATTCGTTTTGCAGTAACCATTACCACTTCATTTCCAGATGGGGTAGTGTGGTGATCATGCACTCATTCTTTGCACATGCATGCCTTCTATTTGTTATTATTCAAATGTTTCGAATTTTAACACAGATTATTAAATTGAATTTTAACTTCAAATTATGGAACATTAAAAACAGCCTGGTCTTGGAAGTTCATAGAGAGAAGTTTGTTGAATTTATTAACGTCTTAGAATGCTAGTCTTACAACTTCATAATTATTTATCAAACATCTTAATCCTATTCTTTGTTATAAAATAAGTGATTTTACCTATTATTACTCAAATAAATAATATTTATTAGAAACAAATGATTAAGTGAAGTTCAATAGTGGATGGTGAAATGAACAGTCACAACAAGCAAAATGAAAAATGGAGTTTTTACATTCAAATCAATGGGAAACACATATTGTGCAATATTTTCTCTCCTATACAACATACCACTGTAATTTTTAGTGAGAACGTAGGGAATGAGGTACTCAACTCATGTGCAAAACGTCATGGCTATAGCTTTAATAAAAATTGAGATATAGAAAGAAGAAGAATTGAATTTTTGATTCAAAACAATAGGAAAATACACTTTGTGCAAAATTTGCTCTCCTATACAACATAAAACTGTAAATCATTGCGAGAATGTAGGGAATGAGGTACTTTAATCATGTACAAAACGGCATGACTGTAGCTTTAATAGAATTTGGATAGAGTAAAAAGAAAAACTGAGTTTTTACTTTGAAGTCAATTGGAAAACACACTTTTTGCGATATTTTCTCTCCTATACAACATAAAACTGTAAATTTTTAAGTGAATGTAGAGAATAAGGTACTCCAATCATATGCTAAACAGCATGGCTGTAGTTTTAATAGAATTTGTGATATAGCAACAAGAAAAATGGAGTTTTTACATTGAAATCAATTGAAAATTACACTTTGTATGATATTTTCTTTCCTATCTAACATAGAACAGTAAATTTCTGAGAGAATGGTGGTAATGATGTACTCCAATCACCTGCAAAACGGCATGCCTGTAGCATTGTTAGAAATTAAGATATATCAAAAAGAAAGATGGAGATTTTACATGGAAATCAATTGGAAAACACATGGCGATATTTTCTCTTCTATAAAACGTAGAACTGTAAATTTTTGTGGGAATGTAGGGAATGAGTGTCTCTAATCGTGTGCAAATCGGCATGGCTGTAGCTTTATAGGGAAATTGATGTATAGGAAAAAAAATTAAGAGTGTGTACATTAAAATCAATAATAAAACACACTTTCTGCAATATTTTCTCTCATTTACAACATCAAACAGTATATTTTTGCAAGAATGTAGGGAATGAGGTACACATATTATGTGATAAACAGAATGGCTGTAGCTTTAATAGAAATTGAGACATAGCAAAAAGAAAAATGAAGTTTTTATATTGAAATTAATGAGAAAACACACCTTTTGAACTATTTTGTTTTCTATACATAATAGAATCATAACTTTAATCTAGAATGTTGTGAATGTCGTACTCCAATCATGTGCAAAACAGCATAGCTGTAGCTTTAATAGAAATTGAGATATAGAAAAATGGAGTGTTTACATTGAAATCAATAAGAAAGCATACTTTGTGCAATATTTTCTTTTCTATACAACATAGAACTGTAAATTTCTGTGAGAATGTAGGGAATGAGATCCTCCAAGCATGTGCAAAATTGCATGGCTTTCGCGTTAATAGACATTTAGATATAACAAAAAAATGAAGTTTTTCCATCGAAATCAATGGGAAAACACACTTTTCACGATATTTTCTCTCCTATGCAACATAGAACTATAAATTTTTGCATGAATTCAGGAAATGAGGTACTCCAATCACGAGCAAAATGGCATGACTGTAGCAGTAATAGAAATTGAGATATAGCAAAAAGAAATATGTAGTTTTTATATTGACATCAATAGGAAAACCACTGTGAGCGATACTTTCTCTCCTATACAACATAGAAGTGTAAATTTTTGTAAGAATTTAGGGCATGAGGTTCTCAAAGCATTGCAAAACAGCACAGCTATAGCTTTAATAGAAATTGAGATATAGCAAAAAGAAAAGATTTTACTTTGAAATCAATGGAAAAACGCAGTTTTTTCAATATATTCTCTCGTACACAACATAGAACTGTACATTTTTGCAAGAATATATGGAATGAGGTACTTCAATCATATGCAAAATGGCATGGCTGTATCTTTAATAGAAATTAAGGTATAACAAAAAGAAAAATGAAGATTTTACATTGAAATCAATGGGAAAACACACTTCATGCAAATATTTTCTTTCTCTTACATAATAGATTCACAAATATTATCCAGAACGTTGGAAATGTGTTTCTCCAATCTTGAGCAAAATGGCATGGCTGTAGCTTTAATAGAAGTTGAGTTATAGCCAAATCAATAATGGAGTTTTTATGTTGAAATCAATAGGAAAAAACACTTTCTGCGATATTTTCTCACCTATAGGAGATAGAACGTTAAATTTTTTGTGAGAGTGTGGGAAATTAGGTACTGCTTTTATGTGCAAAATGGCATGGCTATAGCATTAATAGAAATTGAGATATAATATAAAAAGATATAGTATATAGAGTTTTACATTGAAACAAATAGGAAAATACACTTTGTGTGATATTTTTATTCCGATACATAATAGAATCATAACTTTTAACTAGAATGTTGGGAATTTGGTACTCCAATCATATGCAATACTGCATGGCTGTAGCTTAAAAATAACTTAAGAAAACGAACAAAGAAAAATAGATTTTTTAATTGAAATCATGGAAAAAACACACTTTGTGTGATATTTTCTCTCCTATACAACATAGAACTTTAAATTTTTTCAAGGATGTAGGGATTGAAATACATTAATCATGTGCAAAATGGCATGGCTTTTGCGATAATGGAAATTTATAGATACCAAAGTGAAAAATGGTTTTTACATTGAAATCAATGGGAAAACACACTTTGAGCGATTTTTTCTCTCCTATACAACATAATATTGTAAATTTTTGAGAGAATGTAGGGAATGAAGTACTTTAATAATGTGCAAAATGGCATGGCTGTTGCTTTAACAGAAATGAAGATATAGCAAATAGAAAAAAGGAGTTTTTACATTGTAATCAATGGGAAAACATGCTCTCCACGATACTTTCTCGCCTATACAACATTAAACTGAAAATTTTTGTTAGATTGTTGGCAATGAGGTACTCCAATCATGTGCAAATTAGCATGTGTGTAGCTTTTATAGAAATTGAGAGATGGCAAAAAGAAAAATTGAAATCAAAGGGAAAACACGCTTTTTGTGATATTATCCCTCCTATACAACATAGAACTGAAAACTTTTGTGAGAATGTAGGGAATGAGGTACTGCAATTATGTTCAAAACAGCATAGTGGTTGCTTTAATAAAACTTGAGATATAGCAAAATGAAGAGTGGAGCTTTTACTTTGAAATGAATGGGAAAAAAACCCACTTTCTGAAATTTTTTATGTCCTTTACAACATAGAAATGAAAATCTTTGCAAGAATATATGGATTGAGGTGCTCCAATCATGTACAAAACGGCATGGTGGTAGCTTCACTAGAACTTGGGATATAGAAAAACTAAAATTAGAGTTTTTACTTGGTAATTAATGGAAAAAACCCACTTTTTATGATATTTTTTCTACTTTAAAACATAGAAATGTAAATTTTTCTGAGAACGTGTGGATTGAGGCAAAACGGCATGGTGTTAGCTTAATTAGAAATTGAGATATAGAAAAAATAAAAATGGAGTTTTTATATTGAATTTAATAGAAAAACACACTTTGCGTGATATTTTCTTTTCTATACATAAAAGAATCATAACTTATATCCAGAAGGTTGGGAATGTGGTACTCTAATCAAGAACTGAATGGAATGGCTGTAGTTTTAATAGAAATTAAGATATTACTTTGAAATCAATTAGAAAACACACTTTGAGTGATATTTTCTCTCCTATACAACATAGAACTGTGAATTTTTGCAAGAATTAATGGAGTGAGGTACTCCAATCATGTGCAAAACGGAATGGTGGTAGCTTTAATAGAATTTGAGATATCGCAAAAAGAAAAGTGTAGTTTTTACATTGGAAATCGATAGGAAATCAATGGGAAATCAATGGGAAAACACACCTTGTGTGATATTTTCTCTCCTATGCAACATAGAACTGTAAATTTTTGCAAGAATTTAGGGAATGAGGTTGTTGTGTTTGGTTTTGGTTTTATGGCCCATCGACTACAATGGTGATTAGGGTTTGAAGAGAGAGACAATAATCTAAGTGGGGGTGTAAATGGCCTTCCCACCATGATGGCAATAAATAAGGGCAAAAGCCTATTAAAACCAATAAAAAAAAATGGCAAGAGCCGAATAAAGCTGGAAAATCCAATAAAAATAACAATGGCAAAAGCCTAAACAGACATTAAAAATGACAACGGCAAAATCTAAAACAGACATAACAATAAAAGTGGCAAAAGCCAAAATAGACATAACAATAAAAGTGGTAAAAGCCAAGACAGACATAACAATAAAAATGGTAAAAGCCAAAACGACACAAGAGTAAAAGCAAAGCCATAATTGGAAAAAGGGTGTAAATTACATCTTGTGAAAAAGGCAAGTCTCTTTCAGAAATACAAGTGAGCTTTCAACCTTCTGGGGATTATCCCCAAGCGATGCTGAGAGCTCTGGACTGCCTCCCAGTCACCACCTAAGTTCTCAGGTATCCCTCACCGTGACTAAAGATGTGTGCCACTGTGAGAGGCTCCCAAAAGAAGTCACACCATGGTTGGTCCTCACCCTGTAGAATGTAGGAGTGGGTGAGGAACGTTTGACCATTCCAAAGCCGAGCGAGCACAACCTCTTTCCTCCACGACTGGTGGGAAAAGGTCACCCAGTGCTCTTAAGTATCCTTCAGTGTGCAGAGTATGTTGTTGGTCTACACAAACCACTGGGCCCTTCACTGTTCATGGACGGCCCACCACACCATCGGGAGAGCATCGGAGGAGGGGACAGCAGTGTTTGGTCACCTGACAGGCATGGGCATTCACCCTCTCATTGCCCATGATGCCGACATATCCCAGAACCACATAAACAACAATGTCTTGCCCTGGTTAAGAATCACAAGCAACAATCTGTCATGTTTTGCATATAGGATGTGCAACAGCAGAAGGGAGCATAGGGAGTCAGTTGCCACAACAAAGTGTCTGTAGTTCAACACTTGGAAGAGTTCCAATGCCCTGTGCAGAGGTGTGAGTTCTGCAGTTAAGACACTGGCAAAGCCTGGAAGGGGGCCCCCTATGAGATGACCATTTTTAAAGACCGACCAGCCCACTGACGAGCCATCCCACGACCCATCAATGTAAATAAAAACATGGCCTCGATAGGTCTAAGAGAGGCGTCAAATCTCTTGTTGGTACACTGACCTATCGGTACTGGTTTTGGGTAAGGCTGCAAGAATTATATCTAAACTTGGTTCTGGCACTGTCCAGGGTATACATTGTAGAACCACAAATTTTTTTCTTCCTTTCTTTCATTTTCTTTACTTCAGCAATAACAGAGTGTGACCTCCTTCTGATGCTTAAGGTAGGTTGTGAAATGATGAATGATGACTGTAGTATAATTATCAACTAAGCTATAATATAATTTATAATTCATGAATAGTAGGAGAGATGCAATCAATTGCTTTTAACCTGATATGCTTCTTTGATAGTAATCGATCATCTATAGTAAAATTGTATTTATTGAATGTAAATTGGGCTCTCTGTATAATACAAGATGATCATAAAGTATTAACAAACCGATACATATGGCGAGTTGACCTACAAGGGACCCAAAAACTTAATGC